>JAXBDA010006716.1:0-19887 GCA_036023075.1 Gaultheria prostrata
CCTGCTCACTCAAGCAACTAGCTGAATTTGAACTTCAATAAAATTTAAGAAAACACTGCTACATGTCAATATCTTACAACTGAAATCCTCATAAAAGGACAATAACCCTCCACCTTATGTTACAAAAAATGCTATTTGTACAACCATTTTGGCTCCAACCATTTACAAAACGTACATGTCGAGCCTACACTCATAATTGTGTGTGAGCCCCATATGTATGTAAGAGAGTTGTAAATAATTTGAGCCGAAATGGTTGTACATATAGCATTGTCGCTTACGTTACACTGTAACCACTTAATATCTATAACAAGCTCTGTACACATACTTACGGCAAATATTTTGCCGTGAATCTGTTACTAGTAGTAAATATGGCTTTCAAAGTCTGGACATAGCAAGAATCTGTTCTTGAGGTTGATCCCTGTAATTGGTTGATTGTGATCCCCTGCTTTTTTGAGTGGAGGATTTCTTTTTGGGCGATTCATTGTTCTCTGTAATGACTAGTGTCTTCGCGAAAACCCTCAATTGGTATTTCTGAATTTTGCCAGTTGATGTCTTGGGCAGCTCCTTCATGAAATGCACTTTCTTCGGCTTCATAAAACCGGCAACCCTTTTCTGGCAATACGTCAGGATATCCGCCTCAGTTACGCCGGTGGTGTCCTGTTTCAGTGTCACGAAAGCACACGGACTCTCCCCCCACTTTGGATGCGGCATTGCCACCACTGCCGCTTCGAGCACGCTCGGATGGCTGTAGAGTACCGTCTCCAACTCGACGCTGCTGATGTTCTCGCCTCCCGATATGATCACATCCTTGGATCTGTCTTTTATTTCCAGGTACCCATCAGGGTGAATCACACCGATGTCGCCAGTGACGAACCACCCCTTGTGGAAGGCTTTTGAGGTTGCTTGTTCATCCTTAAAGTAACCTTTCATGATGCTGCTACCCCGAAGGACGATTTCGCCCATCGTTTTTCCATCACGTGGCACGCTCTGCATCGTCTCCAACTCCTTCACATCAACATCAGCTAGAGTCAGTATGCTGATTCCCTGTCGGGCCTTGATTTTCGCCTGTTCCTTGCGTGGTAGCTGGTTCCACTGGGCTTGCCACTCGCAAACCAGTGCGGGCCCGGTGGCCTCAGTTAGGCCGTAAGCGTGAACGATGTGAAACCCTAGTTCCTCAATCTTTTCGAGTAGTGAAGCCGGTGGTGGCGCCCCGCCGGTGAGTACTTGCACGGGGGAACTGATTGATACCCGCTCGCTGGGCTTAGCTTCTAGGAGGATGTTGAAGACTATTGGTGCACAACACATGTGAGTGACCTTATGCTGTGCTATGCTCGAGTACATCTCTCGGGCCGTGGTATTGCGTATGCACACGTTGGTCCCACCTCGTGCTGCCACTCCCCACGTGAAGGTCCAACCGTTGCAGTGAAACATGGGGAGTGACCATAGATACACAGGCTCACTCCCCATTTCCCAACCCAGAATCAAGCTCAGAGTGCTCAGGTAAGCACCTCTGTGACTATAGACAACCCCCTTCGGAGCTGAAGTCGTCCCGGATGTATAATTCAAGGCAATTGGGTCCCACTCGTCTTGAATTTCATCCGGGACGAACCTCGGATCGCCGCTGTAGACCAACTGCTCATACTCCAGCTCACCGAGGCGGACCCCAGTGGGGGAGTCTGCGTCGTCGATGACGACAACAAGGGGCATAGAAGACTCGTCGATCAGCCTGAGGGCCTCTCTTGCCAACGGCACATACTCGTAGTCGACGAAGAAGACCTTAGCTTCAGAGTGCTTGAGAATGTTGGCAATGTTCTTAGCATCCAACCTTGTGTTGATGGTGTTTAGGATTGCCCCAGCCATGGGCACTGCAAAATGCATCTCATACATTGCTGGAACATTTGGTGCCAACACTGATACCTATACAGGAAAATAACTTGTGTCAACAATTTTGTCCATGAGGAAAGATAAATTAGAATCAATAACTATGGACTCATACTGCATCTTGAAGTTTTATAAAATGCGCCACACACTAGAAATTAAATTATGTGCCCAAAAAAGGTACTCTCAACTTAAAACATATGGACCAAATTCAATTTGGATGAATCATATGACATGCTGCACCACATCAAAGTTGAATCTGCCGGTTTTGCTTTATAAGTAGTAGTACTTTTTTTTATAACCAGGTATTTCGATCAATTTATGCACCTCGACTAACCAGCTTGCTTTCTAAGTACTTCTTCGACTATTTTCCTAAGATGTAGCATTTCTTTAGAATTTGTGGGTGGTTCTCGAGAAGAAGACTTACAACATTGTTCTTGACGATGTTAAGGTTCGACCGGAGGGAGAAAGCGAGGCGGAGGCAGCGGTCATAGGTCTCCCTCCACGTGAACCGTCTTCCACCATATATGACCGAGGTCCGGTTGGCGTAAACCATAGCGGCTCTTTTCAAGAAAGTGAGAGGAGTGAGAGACACATAGTTTGCTTCACATTTTGGTAGCCTGTCCATCTTTGGTCCTTTTTTTTTTGCAAGTATTTGGTTCGCAAGAGTTGCAAAGAAGATTTGCAAGAGAGAGATGGGAAGGTAGTTTTTGAGAGAGAGATGCATGGAGAGAGGAGAGGAAAGAGGGTATATATACACACAAAAAATTATAATATGATGTGTTCTTGTGGATGGGAAAGCAGTGCATGTGGGGCCAGTGCCACGTTATTTAGTGGGAGGAGGTACTATGAAATTAAGTGGGAACGAGCTATGATAGGTACATGACCAATTGTAAGGTTTAAATTTAACAAAGACCTCTCTTGGAGTGACCAATTTTTCACTACCGAGAGGGTACCACGTGGTACCCCTTCGGCTCATCTAGATCGTTCATTTTGGTTTTAGGTGTTCCGGATTTGGAGAGAGAAAAAGGAGAGAGTGAGGAGAGGGGGTGTTTTAATCTTGACGGTCCGATACACTTTTGGACGGTCCGGATGCAACGTTCTGGTACCACGTAGGCTCGGCCAGTAGGTACCCAAAAAATTTCCCTTTTGGAGTAGAGCAAACAGTTATAGGTTTTCCATTCACATTATCTTGGGCTGCTTGACTTGTCCACTTGAAATATTTTCCATGGAAGTTCCAAACAAAAAATGAGTTGTTGTAATACTTTCTTCTCCACAAAAATGAGAACAAGAAAAAAAAATTAGGGTAGTTGTGATGTGAGTGGAACATCACAGGAAATAGTTTAGAAGTTGAAAAGAAAGTTGTTGGGACTCTGCTTCGCAACTTCTCTGTTCTCCTAATTAAAATAACAACTAGGAAAATTATTGGAATAACAAGTCGTGTCGTGCCAGTTTGGTTCATTTGTTTTGTAGCTAATACATGTCTTACCATGTTAAACTTGGCCTCTTAATTAAATATGTCGTGTTGTGCTGGGCCGTATTAGATTATTCTACACTATGTTTGGCCTATGGGCATGGGCGGAGGGCCAAGAGGGGTCTCTCTTTTTAATATTTCACAATGATTTTTGATAGTTTGAAGTTAAATTTTGTAATTTTAACCCCACAAATATTTCATAAATTGCCCCAATTTGCTTAAAATGTATAGAATTCTCAAGTTTTTTCTTCTTTTCAAGAGTTGATAGTATTACAAATGGAGCTATCGTACATTATCTTCGAAATATATCAAGTCATTGGGACCAATTATAAAGCAAAAATACATCTATCATTGTATATCCACATTATAGCTAATCTCTTAATTTAGTTATTTTTTTGCATGAGCAAATAGAATAAATAACTTGCATATAAATCTAATTTTTATTCCCCCTAACCTTAAATTCTAGCTCCACCACTGCCTATGAGCACGCCACAAGTTATGTCGTCATGTGTCTCGCCCGTGTCTAGGCGGATCTTGTAAAGGTAGAAACAAAAATTGAAATAATTGATTTGAACCAAAATTTAACTCAAAATCTGAAAAGAGTTTGTCAAAATAAATTTTTTTTTTTTTTGTGAATCTGAAACAAAATATTTGTCAAATTACCGTGAAATATCTATTCATTCATTTATATTAGCTTACTTTTGCATTTCTACTTTACAACTTTTTGAATGGTCTATCTTGAATCATATATTCCCTTTCGTACCAGATTGTTATTTTTTTTTGGATGTCGTGTCACTCGATCAATTGTCTATAATTCACAGTCTATAGTGCTAACTATGATTTTGAAATATGTGTTTGATAAAATTAATTAATTAAGATTAATCAAACAATATCGATATTGAATATGAAAAAGTTTATAAATGAAAAGATATAGATAATTTTTTGAGAGGTTCCAAATAGTGAAACAAGAGTAACAATTTGAAATGGAGGGAGTACTACAGTAGTTGTGATGGTAAAGAAGGAAAACAATAATGATTCAAACTATCCAAGTTATTTAATTGATTTCAGAAATAACAAATTTTATTTCTATGAAATTAAGTTAATCAATCACATTTACACATAAATAGAAAAGATACATATGTGCTTACTTCATGCTCGTGCTTTGTGCCCAAAATGACGGCTCATCCCAGCCAATTACTTAAGTGTCCGTGTCGTGTTCACTCATAACGTGTCGCGACGTGCCTACTTTTACCCATGTCAAGGCCTTGCCGGCCCGGCCAAGCTTACACCTCTACTTCGGCACATACCGGCTGAAAAAATGGCTGAAGTCAACACAATCACACAAATTGAGTCTAATAAAGATGGGCTCGTATTTTCTATTTTAAAGGGGTTTCTGACACATGCTTTAAACCACAAAAGCAATTGAAAGGATCTTGATTCTAATTCACATTCACCTAAGTCCAATGGGAGTAATATAATTGTGCTGCCGTGAGGGCAAATGGGTGCAAGAGCGTGAAAGCACTTTTCAAAAATATCCCAAACAATTAAAATCCGTTAGGCCGAGGATTGAGAAGGCCAATGTAAAACGAAAATTAAGAGCAGAATGTGATTCACCATTTATAAAAAACTAGTTTAACGGCCTCGTGCGTTGCACGAGTGTGATGCCCGTGTGTATTTTGGTTTACAAATTCTAGGGGCTCAAATGCGTAAGCAACAAACTCTAGGGACTCAAATCCATAAAGCAACAACCTTCAGGGACTCAAATGCGTAATTTAGCCATAAATAGCCAAAAGACCAAAAGGGCATAGCATTGTGGCATAATTACAAGAAAACCAATGAGGCAATTTCCAATTTGAGGGCCAAATTGGCAAAATGTGGCAAATGACCAAACAAATTTTTTTAGACTCCTCTCTTTTATAAGCCTCTGGGTTGGATACAACTGTAAAAAGTGCAGTTCCCAGTTTTAATCTCATCCGATGCTTTAATTGATCCTTCTTGCTGTAATTGAGTAAAAAAGTCTACAATTCATGCCGGCTTGACCGTAGATTTTAAGCTTATCTATCATTTTAGTCCCTACAAAATACACCAAGTTTTAATTTCGTTCTTACAAAATATGTTGTGTCAATTTCGTCCTTATAGTTTCAAACGAATTTCAACAAACTCTAGGGACTCAAATCCATAAAGCAACAACCTTCAGGGACTCAAATGCGTAATTTAGCCATAAATAGCCAAAAGACCAAAAGGGCATAGCATTGTGGCATAATTACAAGAAAACCAATGAGGCAATTTCCAATTTGAGGGCCAAATTGGCAAAATGTGGCAAATGACCAAACAAATTTTTTTAGACTCCTCTCTTTTATAAGCCTCTGGGTTGGATACAACTGTAAAAAGTGCAGTTCCCAGTTTTAATCTCATCCGATGCTTTAATTGATCCTTCTTGCTGTAATTGAGTAAAAAAGTCTACAATTCATGCCGGCTTGACCGTAGATTTTAAGCTTATCTATCATTTTAGTCCCTACAAAATACACCAAGTTTTAATTTCGTTCTTACAAAATATGTTGTGTCAATTTCGTCCTTATAGTTTCAAACGAATTTCAATTTTGCCTTTCCGTCAAATTAATGACGGAAAATGCTTATGTGGCAAACGGAAAATGCTTAAAATACCAGAAAAATGTTTAAAATACCGGAAAAATTATTATTCTCCAAAAAAATAATAAAAAAATAATTTTTTTAAAAAAAAATATCGGAAAAAATTCATCAGATAAAAATTTTATAAATTTTTTCTAATGAATTTTTTTTGGAGATTAATCATCCGTATCGACGAGAGGAATCAGAAAATATAAAAATATGGGTTGAAGTTAAAAGAAAATTCATATAAGACGACACCTGACATCAAAAAAAAAAAAAAGTAATTCCTCTCATCGATAAATATGGGCCGAGTTAGACAAAAAGATTTTCCAAAGACGAAAGAATACCAAATAGCTTTTTTTTTTTGGTTATAAAATGTCGGCTTTGGCACAAAGGGTGTTTTAATTTCTCCAAGCTTGGTTGGAGTCCTCTCTTTTCTCCCTCTAACTTGATGTACCCATTGTCAAATTTTCTTCAATAAATTTTATTGCCGTTTCAAAAAAAAAAAAGTGTGGTCTTATATGATTTTTTTTAAAATTCGGCCATATTTTATATACTTTTCTGATTCCTCTCGTCGATAAGAATGATTAATCTCCAAAAAAATCATTAGATAAATTTCAAAAACTTTTTATCTAATGAATTTTTTCCGGTATTTTATAATTTTCGTCATTTTTTTGGAGATTAATCATTTTTTCCGGTATTTTAACCATTTTCCCTTTATTTTAAGCATTTTTTGGGTATTTTAAGCATTTTCCGTTTGCTACATAAGCATTTTCCGTCATTAATTTGACGGAAGGGCAAAATTAAAATTCGTCTGAAACTATAAGGACGAAATTGACACAAAATATTTTACAAGTGTAAAATTGAAACTTAATGTATTTTATAGGAACTAAAATAGTAGATAAGCCTAAATTTTAATGCGTTTGTTGGGAGTAAAAGGCAATACACTTACACCGACCACATAAAACGTTTCGGACACAAAAACATTGTAAAAACTACTCCTATCTACTACAGTACTAGTATTTCTGTATCATTAAAGTTGTGGTCGAGAAAAGAAAGATGTACTTATGGTCAAACACTGCACTTCTTATGGTCTCGAGCGTTGTGGACAAAATTCACGTTGAACAAATAGAGAGTGATCATTGTGGAAAATATACCCTTTTTTTTATAACCAGATGTCTGTGTCAATTTGTTTGTACATCAACTAATTCCGAAGCCACTAGAGGTTATCCGGGGTTCTGAAGATGACGACCGGGCATAACCTCCGGTAGCCCCAAGAAATTGCTGGCAAGGGAAATAGAACGTGAGACCTTAGTGGAAATCAGAAAATATACACAATTGCTCAACAATTTGCTTAACTTGACTTGACTAATCCATTATAGAAAGAAAAAAAAAAAAAAGCTTATCAATTTTTTATTTTTTTGCTAAAATTTAATTTTAGTACAAGTCTTGTGGAAATTATGAGGAAATCACATGAATGAAGTGAAAACTTCCAGGAAGTTTGTCCGAAACGACACAATATTGTTTTCCTTTCATTTTTCGATTGAATTTCTTCTAGAGATAAACAGCAAACCAAAGCTACTAATATTTTCTACTCCATGTTTCTTCCAGGAAGAAAAGGGACACTGCTATTCTAGTAATAAAATATCATACCAAACCGAGCCTTATGTCCCAAATCAATTGGGGTCGGCTACATGAACCATTTTCCTCGACTGAACTCTGTCAAGTGCTGCTTGCTCACTTAGCCCTAGTAGACTCAAATCATTGCGCACTACCGCATCTAATGTCAATTTGGGTCTTCCTCTCCCCGGAGCGTTGCTACTCAAAATTATCCTATCCGCTTTCTTAACTACTGCATCCGCTGGTCCCCGATAGACATGCCCAAACCACCTAATTCTTTTGTTTCAATTCAGATGTCCGGGTTAGCTTACGAACATCTCGACTAATTTTGTGGGTCAATCCCACGCACGAATAAAGTCTGGTACCTGCAAAAAAACCATAAGAGAATAACGAGCCAAAAAAAAAAGAAGAATACTAGAGTGGATGCTATGGTGCGCGAAACATAAGAGGATCGTTGCAACATCCTCACTGGTATACACTTGTTTGCGCAGAAAATTATGTGTGGTAGCTATTCACCATTGATCACACATCCAACCGTAAAAAGTGCAGTCCCAGTTTTAATGAACTTCCATGATTTAATTTATCCATAATTCTAGTCTTGAGATGAAATTATTACTCCCTCCGTTCCTAAATAAGTGTCTCATTCTCTCTCTTGTGTCATTTTTCAACTCAAAAAATTAAGTGCTTTCATGTACGAGTATCATTTTTTGAATTTTTTTGCACCGAATTAAAGTACTCATCGTGTACTTTAATTCAGTGTGAAAAATTCAAAAAATAATACACGGAAGCACATAATTTTTTGATTTGAAAAATAACACGATTTTTCATAGTGGACACTTGTTTAGAAACGGAGGGAGTAAGTAAAAATGTCTACAACTCATGAGGGAGTAAGTAAAAATGTCTACAACTCATGCCTGCTTGACTGTAGATTTTTAACTACCGTTGTTTCGTAAAAAAAAAAAATGCAATACACCGACCACATGACACATTTCGGTCAAAAAAACATTGTACAGAGCATCCTCATCAGGGGAGGCAAATACCCCTGATGGTTATTTGTTGAGTCAAGGGGGAAAAACCCAGAAAATCCGCCTCAACAAGTCTTTTACAAATTGTAGTTTTGCTACAGTAACTCGGTATTTAGGTAGAACCACTATTCACCAGTTTAGGATTAGTTTAACAGTCTCTCTCTTCCGTCCCTCTCACTGACTTTTCTCTCTCTGACTTTTCTCTCTCTCAGCTCTCTCATTTTCTTTCTTTCTTTTTTATTCTGACTGGGAGGTTTTTTTTTTTTATTACTTTTGTATTTAGTTTTTTTTTTATCTGGACTTTTGTATTTAGTTAGAGTAGTGTTTTCTTGGGGAGTAAGAGTAGAAAGAAAGAATAGTTTAATAAAGTGAAGTTAGAATAGAAAGTCCGATTTTGTGAGTTTTTTGAAAAGTGACAAGCTAAAATATAAAAGGTATTTTTGAGGTTAAATTTGATCCAAATTTTATTGAGGCTGATAAGGATGCTCTAATTCGGTATCCTTAAATTTGTGGTCAAGAAAAGAAAGGTCGGATACATGAATGAAAAGACACGAAATTCAGACACTGTACTTGGCCAAGATTCACGTTGAAATTTGGACAAGTAAAGAGTCAAAGTCTTGTGAGAAATGTTGAGGAACTCACATGGAGTAACTGAATGGAAAACTTCCTTCTTCTTTTTCCATTGAGTTTCTTCTTGCATAATTATTAAAGAACAAAAGCAAATTAAACCTACTGATATTTTCCATGTTTCTTCAAGGAAGAAAGGGGACAATATTGAGGAACACACACACAAAAAGACAAAAACAAAAAAATTAGGTTCATTTGTTGAAGTTGCGCTTGGTGCTGTGCACATGGGTGTAGGCAGTCTGATCATGTTTTGGACGACCTGGATGTAGTCAACAATTTTAGTATAATTTTGATTTATTTTTACCGATAAAAAATTAAAACACATTTAGGCATTCCAAAACATGATCGGACGGCCGAGGGGTGCACAACACTCATGTGCAACGCGCACCCCCGATTCCTTCATTTGTTATTCTAGTAATAGAATAGGGCCCCAAGGAATAAAAATAACACAAACTCAACAACTAGGTGGGGAAGTTGGGCCCGTTATAGTTTGGTAGTTCACTTAGTTATTTGGTTGTTACGTAAAATTAAAAATTTGAAAGTGCGAATTTGACAACTCTCTATAAAATAGTAAACGAGGGCTCGGAATATCCTCTCCAGTCTTAATATGCTCATCTTGATAATCAATGATCAAAATTTCTAATAGTCTTGTTATCATCGGTAAGAGACTAACCTTTCCGGTAAAACAACAAATAAGCATTTAAGCAATAAGTAGTCGTGCAAACAAGTTTGTTTATTTTATTTTTATTTATTTATTATTATTATTATTTTACATCAAACAAACCCTTGGAGCATCTTCAACCCACTATACCTTCTAAAACTCCATTTTAGAGGATCAATATATATACTAGTTTCCATTTCAAATAATCTATGATCAAAAGTAGATGGAAGTAGATTTATATAAAATTTGATTTTCTTTTTTTTGCCATTCGGTAGAGTTAGTGAGTTAGTCTTGATGGGGGTCGAGAGGCTATCCATAGCCCTAAGCCTCAAACGCCTCTACCGAGGCTTGAACCCTGGTCTTCCTTGTGAGAGAACCAGGAGATAACCGTTAGGCTAATTGGTTATACAAAATTTGATTTAGAGTACGTACTTTACGATTCATACAACTCTTACCACAAATCTCTATATCTCTATTAAAAATTTCCATTTCAAATAATCTTTGATCACTTTTTCTCCGATCATTATCTAGTTTTCTTTTAAATTTAATACTTTCTTTCTTTTTATATTCTAAAAGTGGATTTGGAGGATCCTCTATTTTTTCTATCGTACTCCACATTTGGAGTATCAAATTTGATCTGATAAAATGGAGAGAAAATGGAGGGTGGGTTTGAGCAAGGATTTTCTCTAAATTGGAGGAGGAATAGACATAAAAAAAGAAGAAGATGAAGAAGAAGAAGAAGAAGAAGAAGAAGAAGAAGAAGAAGTTGGAGTGTGCGTTGGAGATGTTCTTAAAACCATGGGCCGGGGCACATAAGTATAAATGGGGTCACTTGACCTCAGGAGGATATTTGATAGTTCACGATCAAATTAAATTTTGCTATTCTGACCCCACAAAAAAATGTAAATTGCCCGACCTGTTTCAAATGAATAAAATCCACATGCCCTCTCTTCATTTCGAGAGTTGATAATTTTATGAATTTGTTTCCGAAATATAATAACTTAATAAGTCTTTGGGTCCAATTATAAACAAACTTACATTTATTAGTGCATACATACCTTATAATTAACCTCCTATTCTACTTATTTTTAGGATTACGATATTGAATAATTATCTAGAATATGGATCGACTCCATTAACTAAAAATTCTGACTCCGCCCCTGCTTAAAACTGCTAATTTCATGCATGGTTTTGAGGATCAAAGATTGAATAAACAATATTGGCATGCACTGTTTTATGTGATGGTACCAACTAATAAAGTTCCAAATCTAACTTCTTCAATACATGATTAATATCTTATCTTTAAAAGTGCAAACCCGATTTCTTTAATTTTACTTTTAGCACAAATTAGTGTATAAAATCCTTAATTAGTCGGAAAGCAACATAAAGATATTAGGTAACCAGGTTAAATATGTGTTATTGCCTTGTCTTGACGTGATCCCTGAATTTAATAAATACAGGCTCCAAGTTTCTCCAAGTTGCCATTCCCACTTACCAACGAGAATCAGAGAGTGTTTTTATTTATGTAATATTGTTAGGAGTATAATTTTGCAAATCTCACCTTTTATAATTAGTTATTTAGATGACCAAAAAATTAGTCTCTTGACTTTGGGCAAACCATGTGGAAACAAAACCATGTTCTTTGTTTGGAGGTACTTCAGCTCCAAAATTTTAGTCTACTTTCACTTTTTCGATTCTCTTTTTAATTGTTTATATCTTTTAATTTACAATATTTTTTAAGATTTCGAACAATTTGATTAATAAAATTAACTGAGATCTATCAAATAAGATTCATTGCATATATATAAGTCTTATATATTATATAAGGTATAAACCTTTTTTTCATCAAGTCAAAATAATAACATGGACTAAAATTTTGGGATGAAGGGAGTAATACTCGAACATCTATGGCTTCGACACAAAATTCCGACTACGATTTGTTTCTGGAAAAAAGAGTCATGTAATTCAGAATAAGTACCAAGAAATTTGTTTGTAAAATGAATTGTGTGATTCTTATTCACTTAAATAGTACTATGTGATTTTACGTACATACTCAATAGAAGCTGAACCACACATGATACACTTACGGAAAACTTCTTGTTCCTAATTCTAGGACCATATTTAGGTCATATTCCACTAACTCAGAAAAATCAAAAAAATCAGCTTATTTCAAAAATTGAGATAATCACTCTCTCACAATGCATCACATAAAAATTCATGAAAAGCCAAAACACCAAAAAACTCTCTTAGCGGAACCCCCCTTAGACTTGTGATATGTCAATTTAAATAGTTTTCTTCATTTAGCCTTGTCATTAAGAACTGGTCCTACACGATAACTGTATACATCTAGAATCCTTTATTTCGAACTCTTGGTGCATAGATGTGGCTTATAGCCCATCTGGTTGTATCTCTTGCCCGTTAAGGGAATGTCTGAGGTTCGAATCTATGAAGAGACATTGAACCCTCTTTAGTTGTTTAGGCCTCGGGGGATTTTGCTGATGTTAGAAACTAAAAAACTAGTAATAATTAATGAACCTCTTTTTTAAGTCATACATAGATGTAGGACCCTATACATTCAGGTAAAACCTACCTCAGTAACTCTCTTTATTGTTCACCAACAACCTTAATTAATTACTCCTAGCTAATTTGACATTGTACACTCGAAAAGGCCAATGAATGCTAACCCATCCGTGAATGTTCGGTTCGGTTCCGGATCGAGAATTTCTTATTTGGCGGTTTTGGATCCGATTCGGATCGGATCTGTTCGATCCACCCAATAATCCTTCTTTAATCTGTCAAATCAGATCGATCCGTAACCGATCCGATCCATCCGTATGTCACCTGCGGATGGTTTCGGATCTTAAAAACCATAATCCGCTCTGAGAGGTTTGGTTCGAATCCGATCCGTGGACACCCCTAATGGATCCACTAAAGGAATACGGGGTCTAGTGCATCTTGATAGGCTAAACCAAAATGTCATTTTGTTTTCAATCGTTCAATTTGTAGAGCTTGTTGAATATATTTGTTATGAAAAACACGAAGTAGAGAATAAATAAACCAACAAGCAATAAAAAAACAAAGATTTAGCACAAAGCAATAACAACTTCAGTTCAAAAAAAAAAAACAAGGATACAAAGATTTACGTGGTTTCACTTAAGCACAAAGCAAGAATATTCCATGGGCGAAGAGCGGGAGAGGATTCACTATAAACGAGGAGATAATACAAATGTTCTACTATACTCGTGACTCTTAAAGAAGTACTGATAAGCCCCAAATATTGTATTTTTCCGGGCTTATCTCGCTCGTCTTGATCACACATACGTGCATTTTGTGCTTTTATTCGATTGATTTTGCGCGAGTTGTGTTTTTGATGAGTTTCAGAAAATCTGAGCTAAAAGGCGTGTCCAAAGCTCCAAATAATCCCCGGTTATATCCGGAAGTACCCGGAGGCACCCAAGTACATTCAAGGCCGAGATGAATCCTTCCCAAGTCCAAATTGAGGTTTTCAAGTCATTGGAGGAATGCTCGAAGCAACCAATGTTCAAGAGAAGGCCGAAAAAGACAACCAAGAGTTAGCCTTCTGGGTATCAATACCCAGAATCTGGGGTATCAATACCCAGCATCTTCAGCAAACTCAGGATGGTATCAATACCCAGAAATTGGGGTATCAATACCCAGAAACTGGGCAACCACAGAAAATTTCAGACCCTCTGGGTATCAATACCCAGTTTTCTCCAAGGCAGATTTTCTGCACTTTCTTGGGGCCCATTAAATACCTCTTTATGACAGATTTTAGGGCACGACGGTGGGGGGAGACTTTCTCTCTCTACTTCTTCTTCCCCACTTCATCTTCTCCAAATTCTCTCTAGTTTTTAGGGTAGTTTCTCTTTGATTCAAGGCTTTTGCCTTCACAAATGTTGTAAGTACTCCTCTTATCTTTAGTAATCTCAAGTTTATTTTCATTTGCGTCATGTTTTCCTTAATCACGTTTTTCTCCTTGTTGGTTAATTTAAGCATGTTTGAGTAGTAGTTTAGGCTTGGTCATGAGGTGAAAATCACCCCCTGACTTCGGTGTTTGATGGCTTTTCACGTTTTTGTGTTTATTGTTGGGTTTGTGAATGGATTAAACTCCTATTTTTGGTCTAAACTTAGAGTTGTTAACTTCTTTGATTGGGTGTAAACAAAGAACCTTGACACACACAATGCTTTGAACCATGGCACTTTAGGTGTTCGATAAAATGCTTGACTGAGTTTATTTCCATCTCCAACCCTTATTCATGTGGTAAAAATTAGTTTTCATTGGGTGAGTTCAAGTTTATGTATCAAAACTTAGAATTGTTAACCTTTTTGATCTTGTGTAGGCAAGGGCTTGACCACTTGCCACACATGATGCTTGGAGCTATGGCATTCTAAGTGTTTGTAAAAATGCCTCAACGAACTTACCCCATTGTTAAACCTAAATTGAGTTTCGTTGTTAAATCTTCCGAGTGAGAGCAAGTGATTTTGTCTCTCACTTGAGTTATAGTTGAGAGCCATCAAATATCCGTAGTAATGGGTGGTATGAACCCCTAGACCTCGCCTTTCTTTAATTATCGTTACATCTTTATTTTCTAGTAATTTTCAAGTAGAGAAAACTCCAAACCAAACCAAAAGGTTGGTCGTCCTAACGCCAAAACCCCTACCGTAAAGTAAACCTCTCACTAGCTCCGACCATTCCCTGTGGATTCGACCTCGGACTTCCGAGTTATTATGCTACAACCAACCTAGCCTTACGCTTGGGGCGACGCTAATTATTACAACGTTAGGTCGCAAGCAAGTACCAAACGACATTTATGGACAAATCTCGCATGGAACCCAAAAGGGAGCACGAACCGTAGGTAGTCCCAACAACAAATTAAATTAACAAACCCTAGGAGCTCCCGAAGTCCCTCTATATAGGAAAGCACCAAAAAAATTAGGGTTAAAACACTGTACGTACAGATCTTTTCCGCATTCGGTCGTCAGGACCACTCCTGCAAGCTCTACTCTTCGGTCATAACATGGTCGCTAGGACGGCCATAGGACAAGAGATGTTGCAACCTAAATTCAAGGTATATGTCCAACAGTATCTGTATTACTAATCAAGTTAATCGCACGTTAACATCCATAATCCATATGATCAAGATGAATTTGTTTTACTTCATATTTTTAGAATTATATTAACAATCCATTTGTGGATAATAAATGTTGACCGACCAAGGTACTAATATTCGATAAATTTCATTTTTTGTTGAAAATGTAGTTTGGTATTTTACAAACTGAATAATTCAGATTACGATGCTAGGATTTTGGTAAAAACCCTCGAAAATGCATAGTATAACATCTTTCATAGTGCATTAGCAAATTACATGCACCCTTTCAAAGAGATGCATGAATGTTCACGGAAAAAATTTACCGGTCAAAAATTAATTTGCGACTTGACCTAAAGGTAAAGGTGATGTGGGGAATGGACCTTGCTAGTCCATAAGTTCATCAAAAATATAATTGCATTGTCTTTTTTTGGTCCTCAAGTATGACGTCTTCCACCAAAGAAAAGCAATATAATCTCTCCAAAAGCTGGAGAAATATAAGACTTATTTGCAAGAACACCCCCTAAACTATCACTTTGTTGCAACATAACCCCTTAAACTACCAAATGTGCCAACATGACTCCTCAAACTATTAAATTTCAGCAACTTCCCCTTAAATCCGTTAAAAATATGGACGGAAACAACTGAGAAGACAAATATACCCCTGTTACAAAATTAGGGTTTTTGTTCTACACTTGGCCAAAACGAACGATCGATCGATCTCTTCCTCCTTCTCAGCTCCAAGCTACTGCTCTCTTTTCCTCCTTTCGATATGGATCGAAACCATAAAAAACCCATGAATTGAAATCGTAAAACCGTATAAACTGATCGAATCACCTTCTCATTCTCTATCTCCATCTCCAATCGAGACTCCACAAACCCTAACTCGATCAAAACCATAAAAACTTCATGAATTGAAACCTTATACCCCCATAAAGTGATCGATCAAAACCTACCTTCTCCATCTCCATCTCCAATCGACACCCAGGAACCCTAAACCAATCGAAACCCTAACATCTGTTGCTGCTGGGTTCTTAACATTTGGTCAAAACCCACGCAAATTTGAAACCCACGCTGGTTCTTAACTCTGTTGCTGCTACTAGTGCATTTCAGGTTTTGAAATTTGAAAAGAAAATCTTGAATCGAAAATGTTTGTTTGAAATGAGGTTTGATTTGAAAACCTGGGTTTGATTTGAACATCTGGCTTGAAAATCTAGGAAAGAGAGAGAGAGTTACCTGGGTTTAGAATTGTAGTTTGGCTTGAATGGGTAATCTCGGTTTGGATGGGTAATCTGGGTTTGGAGAGAGAGAGAGAGAGAGAGAGAGAGAGAGAGAGGGTTACCTGGGAAATGAAGACAGAGAGAGATGAATGGGCAATGAATGGGTGATGGGATGTGAAGGCATTTCGGGCTTTAAAAAAAAATTCCGTTAAGTTTTTCACTTTTCCATCAATTTAAGACACTTTTTTAACAGATTTGGATGGAAGGGGTGAAGTTGCTCGTTTTTTAAAGTTGGAGGGGTCATGTTGGCACATTTGGTAGTTTAGGGGTCATGTTGCAACAAAGTGATAGTTTAGGGGGTGTTCTCGCAAATAAGCTGAAATATAATTGCATTGTCCTTTTAGGATTGATTGGCACTGGGGTCAACTACACATGACGTATGTAACTTTTTTTTGAACTGCAAAAAGGGTGGGATGGACGACCAGCGTAGCAATCCCCATGGACGTGATCATTGGGTTTCCCGACCCGCTGTGGAATGTCTGGTTGAGTCATAGCTACTGTCTGAATAGGACATGCCGTCATCACAACACCACCTAGGCAACTAGTTGACCAAAGACCCTCCCTGCAAATCCACACAAGTCCAACAATGGCATGGGAGGGATTCGAACATTTGAGGTCCATGCACAAGAAGGGAGGGGAATCTTACCTCATTCACTTTGATCAATTAGGCTACCATTTCAGTGGTATGACATGGGTAACTTGGTTCCTACATAATAGACGGGGGAAAATAAATACACTACAAAAATTCACTTAGCTTCAAAGGTTCATGTGGTACCCATATTCAAAAGTATACCTCCATATCTATTGAGAATTAAAATAAAATGTCAAGACTTAAGTTTATCATATTTTTTAATCAACAAATTAAGATGATGCCTCATGATGGGTTTTGGCAACTTTCGTTCAACAAATTTTGAAACTTGGCTTATCTATTTTTTTGGTCCCTACAAAATGAGCTCGGTTTTATTTTTGTCCTCACAAAATTGTTTGTTCTTTTAAACCTTGTTTGAAATGCATTACTGGAATGGCAGATTTAAGCCTTGTTTTAAATGCTTTCTAGAATGGCAGATTTGCACTGCTAGTTTTGGACGTTTGGAAAAGGGAAGGTAAATGATTTTTGAACATGCAATTTTACTTTGAAATAGGAATTCAAGGTGTTTTCTATTTTGGAGTAGACTGACTGGGAAAGGTGATCATTTCATATGAAAAAATATGGTCCAAAGTTCATTTTTGTGTGGGGCACTACTTTTTTCTCTATCTGCCATGGTGAAGAAATGCCAAACTGAAGTGATCACCTTGTTTTAACTTTTAAATGCATTCTGTATGGTATGAAATGAGCTCGGTGGCCACAATCCAACTTTGTGTTCCACGTGACAACCGTTAGATTTTCGTCCATTTACTTAATGGAAAGGGTAACATTGACATGGGTACGAAACCTGAAAGATAAAATTGAAATGTAAAACTTTGTGAGGACGAAAACGAAACTGAGCTCATTTTATAGGAACAGATAAGCCTTAAAACTTTTATTAGAACAGAGCTTTCCTTTTTCAGAGTATTTCAGAAGAGAGGCTTCTTTTTTCTTTTTTTTTTGAGAGAGAGAGAGAATCACGTGAAAAGGTTGGGATAATATTCATGGCTATTTGGGGCAAGGTACGTAGAATATGTGGGGGTGGGGCAAATCAAAGCCGTACTTTGAGACATTTGTACATATCCCAGTGTAAACTTCCAATCCAGTAGGGACAGCTGACCCACTTGCCATGGTGTAGGTCTGTCTTTATATGTACATTGTACTCATCGATATTCGGAGTCGTCTGATGTGTAGGAGTAAATGAGTTCTCCAATGAACAATGCTACACACACATTATTTTTTATACATTATCCACACACCCCTCTCACATAGGGGTGGGTCCCACACATGGGGTCCACGCGTGGGACCCATCTCTATGTGAGAAGGGTGTGTGGGTTATGTGTAAAAAATGATGTATGAGTATCTTTTTTGTTCTCCAATACCGTCTGATGTTATTTGTGTCAGAATGTGTTGTAGCTATGTAGATTCATTACACAAAGAGAGGAGGTGCATCGGGATCCGGGGATCCTGGTTGTAGTCTCAATTACAGCCATTCAATTTGACAATCAATGATCTAAATTTGCAAATGCTTAATTTCTTACTAGCAATGGATCATTAAAAACACGTTTAACAGTTATGATTGAGACTACAACTCTGTAGTGCCCCAAAGCACTAGAGGGTTCCCGCTTCTAGGTGCATTCATCATGTGTATTTCCACTAGAGTAGGCACAAACTAGCAAATAATTTACCTATCTTTTATTGGTTGGAATGGATAGATCGATATTCAAAAAAAGTCATCGGAATTGATAAAAATCTAGCTTGCAAGGCAAAGTAACAGAAGTTCATGGTAGGACCTCCTTCTTTTCTAACGTGTGGTTGAACCTCCATTCCACCAATCTCACCATTGGAGTCTTTTCAGAGCTAGAAACCATGTGGCATTCCTAAAAATATCATAAATAGCCAACTTTTTTTTTAGATTTTGGTCAAGATACTTTTCCAATTCGTCCGATCGGTCAAAAGAAGGATCATAAAAGTAACTTAGACCAACCTTACAAAAATCTTTTGGCAATTGACAGTAAAGTAATCTTCTTTCTCCTGAAAGATAAAGATAATCCAAATGATTTCTGTTTTTATTCATATTCGATCATCTTTAATAGTGGACGTTGTTCATATGTTACTAATTAACTTTTTGCTGACAAATTAAAAAATAAAAAATTCACGCAAAACTAATGTACGTAGTTCCGCTACAAGAAAATCGACCTAGACCTATAGCAACGGCAAAAGCGCCGATAAAAAAGAGACACCCTAAGAATGAAAAATCACTCCCGTAACCAAAAAACACCCAAAAAAGACTCTTAAGATTGCTTTTTTGCTCCAAAACACTTAAACTGGTCATAGCCACATTTTGGGTTATACTAGTCGATCGTAACCTCATGTTGGGATTAGAGGTCACATGTTGGGACTAGAGGCAGGGACGGAATCGGGATTCTTACGTAGGGGCGAATATATACAGTCAAAAAAATTAAAATAAGGAGAGACAACAATATGAATATTTACTAACTTGAAAAAATACAAAATCACACCAATACATATGATCGAAACTAAACATGTTTCTTACATAACAACTTAGATTTCAAAAGTTTACGGTTCAATTCCGAATCAATCCGTAACTCACGGTTAAGTTCACAGTTTTATTCATGGATTACTACATTCCAAAAAAAATTGAAGCAACCATTACATTTCCAGATTTAAAGTAGCATTACATTTCCACAACCATTACTGTCATTAAATACCAATACATAGCAGATTGAAAAACATTACACTACTGCCATCCAGACACTGCTAGATTATTACTACCCCTACATATCATTACATAGCATTATTGCCATCCATATGTGATAAGCCCCAAATGTTGTATATATTCGGGCTTATCTCGCTCATTAAGATCACACACACGTGCATTTTGTGCCTTTAAATGATTGATTTTGCGCGAGTTGTGTTTTTGATGAGTTTCAGAAAATT
>JAXBDA010006717.1:0-19884 GCA_036023075.1 Gaultheria prostrata
CTTATATTGTATTTTATCCTGTGTACATGCTTCATATCTTGTTTATATGTTCAAAATCAAGTTTTAAACATTTTCCATATCCCACAAATTGTCTAGTAAAGACCGGTTCACGGACCGGGCGAGGGGGTTGCATTAAAACCCTTCCTCTCTCGTAACCAAACCCCCGAGTCCGGAAATAAAAAGGTTTTCGCACGACCGGTTAAATCATTTTCAAAACCATTGGGTATAACGAGTCAATCTTTTGGTTTCTCGGGTTCATTCCTTAAACCCGGGTGGCGACTCCAAAATTCACTTTTCAAATCGGAACCAAAACGCCATCGCGTGGGCGGCTGCCCGTCGGGTGTCCACAACATCCTTACTTAAAAATGATTTTCTAAATTCTCCATGATTATTGAAATTTCGATCCATGTTGGGAATAAACATCATCTTTCTGTTCTAATGGGAATAGAACTTTTCAAAACTAAAAAGAAAATTATTAAAGCATAATGGCACCGTGCGGGATGCCATTTTCCACCGTGCGGTGTAGTTTGGCATGCCGTACGGCATGAGGAGCAATATCTCACTTTCCATGCTCTGTTTTGAGAGTTTTGATGCTCTGTTTTGGGAAAACTTACAGTCAGTTTATTGCAACTAACCCCCTCTACTTCCGTTTCATGCATTTACATCCCCTCATTTTATTATTTTATGTCATTTGATATCAATTCGTATATTATGTGATTTATTTGTTTCTTTAACGCAATATTTCCTACCGTTTTATTTATAAACTGCTTATGTGAAATAAAAAAAAATTTAATAAAATCTTTTCAGAAAAATCCCACAAATATTTAGTAGAGACCGGAAAATTCCGGGCACGCGGGGTGCATTTTTCAAAGAAAACCTTCCCCGTGGGTAACCTGGCTCCCGAACCCAAATCTCTATTTTTTCGCAGACCAAACCCTTTTTCAGCTGCACAAGAGTCATTATTTTCTAAACGATTCCTCGGGTACCTAACATTTTCCAGAAATTAAACCCCGGGTGGCGACTCTAAATTTCCTTTTTCCCTTAATTCGCCTCGTTTTCAAAACACAAAAGCGTGGGCCGGTTTCCCGACCGTCCACAGATTCCTTTCATGCTTCATTTTAACATTAAAAAGTTATTAATAACTTGTATCTTCTCTAACATCTGTTGCTCACAACTTATTTTCTACATTTGTTGTAGCGAGGTATTGTGGGCACCCGTGACCTCCGCGAGAAACCGTGAAAGTACTAGAACACGCGTTCGTTAGAGTCGCCACTTGATTTTAAGGTTAACCAAGCAACCGAATTCAACGTACAAAATTCGAGACAACCGGTCCATCGTAACCAGAATAATCTTGGTTCGGGAGCTAAGTTACGGGATGGGAAGGTTTTATTCAAAAAATGCACCCATCCCGCCTAATCAAAACGATTAGTCTCTACTTATTATTTATGGGATTTTAAATGAATTTTAAAGTGATTTAGACAAATACGGGAAAGGGAACAAGGAGAAATAAATAAAATTAACGATGCATGAGGCTAGTATAAAGGAAAGAATAATTACCAAAAATGATAAAATAGGCGAAGACTGAACTTCTTTTGATCAATGTCTGGATGCTCCCCTCAAAATCACGAATTCGGCGAGTATAACTCTGTTCGCTGTCAAAAGCACTTTACTTAACTAATGCTTCGACAAACTTGGATTAAGAACAAAGCTTTGGATAGTTTTGGAAACTAAGCTTACGACTAATATTTTTGGGATTTTCGAGGCTGATTTTCGGAAAGGAATTTGGGGTTCAGGAAAGGGGTTTACAAAGGGAAAGTAATGAGAACAAAGATTTTTTTAGCAAGGATTTCTTGAGGATTTTTCTTATAGGCTTGTTGTGTTTTGAAATGAGGAGTTTAGGGACCCTTTTATAGGCCTAGAGGAAGCTTCCACACTTCAATTCCAACGAGAAATCGGATGGGGGGTGATTGAATTGAGCATGGACAGCCATAACCGAAGTGCAGCATCTGCCTGGAATTTGGGCAACTCAACCTTGCGTCTGCAAGGTAGAAACATTGCGTCCGCAATGTTTGACTATGGACACCTGTCGGGCGGCCGCCCACACGATGGCGTTTCGGTTTCGATTTGAAAAGTGATTTTTGGAGTCGCCACCCGAATTTTAGGAATGAACCTGAGAAACCAAAAAGAGTGACTCGTTATGCCCAATGGTTTTGAAAATGATTTAACCGGTCGTGTGAAAACCTTTTTATTTCCGGGCTCGGGGGTTCGGTTACGAGAGGGGAAGGGTTTTAATGCACCCCCTCCCCCGGTCCGTGAACCGATCTTTACTAAATAATTTGTGGGATATAGAAAACGTTTATAACTTGGTTTTGAACACATAAACAAAGTAAAAAGCATGTACTCAAGATAAAATACAATAAAAGAAATTGCGGTGTTCGTGTGTGTATGTAATTACAATGAAACAATGATAACGAACGATTATGACATAAACAAGATTATGGATGTACAGAATAAGATGAAGATGGGAAATAAGATTAGAATGAACAATGAAGGCGATGAAAGATGCAGCAGCTGCTAACCAATCTGTTGACAGAACAGAGGTTGGGCGCCCAAGGTGACCTTGGGCGCTCAAGGTCTCTCAAATCCAACAATTCAACTCTTGTGTTCTGGTTTCAAGAATGCTTTACTTTGATTATAAACAACTTCAAAAATGATGTTTCAACTCATAAATCCAGAATAGAACCTCAACAAAGCATCCAAGGGTAATTTTAAGCAAAAACATGAATTTTTGAACATTTTAGCCTTAAGAAATATCCGCAAATGAGATTGAGTTTGAGTTGAGAGAGAAGAAGAGCTGACAAGAAATTGATAAGCAACTGAGATGAACCCATACACACTTGAGATAGCAATAATTATGACAGAATGAATGAAATACATGCACTGCCCATAAACCACCTTGAGCGCCCAAGGTGATCCCTGGTTCTCACTTGCTTTCAATCTCTTTTGTTTTATTACTCATGTATCCATAACCTCTTCACCAAACATCTTTTGAGAAATGATTTTTATCAACAAACAAAAGCTAAGAGGCAAGATTCATGAATAATAAACAAACCTATTGATTTTATTCCTTGGATTACTCCTGAAAAATAAAAAATGTAAGGTGAGAACTTGAGAGAAATGAGATAAGATGGCATAAATACTAAACAACACACACGCTCCTCTGGAATGAAACAAAATAGTATGATAATAACTAAAAAGAACAAAACAGTAAGCTATCCAAGAGACACCTTGGGCGCCCAAGGTCAGGTTGGGCGCTCAAGCTGTCCCTTGGCTTGCATGTTTCTGTTCACTTCCTTGCTTTGCTCTTGACATTCTTTTAGTTTATAAGCTTCTGATCATTTTGAAAAATGTTGGTTTTCATGTTCTTTCACTTGACAAATATCAACAAACCTCATTTTCTTCTTTCAAATATGAACAAAACCAAATAAAATTCATTTGATGATGATTTCAAGATGATCAGAGCTTACACAAGACATTAATATTGCATATTATGATGATTAGTAACTGATTAAAGTAACAAAACACCCCAAAAGATGATCAAAGCAAAACAGTAAGAAACAGACTGTTAGGACCTTGGGCGCTCAAGGTGACCTTGGGCGCTTTGTAAGCTTAATAGCTTATTATTGGACCTTGTAAGTGTAAAGTGAGTATGAGGAACTCACTTACACTTACTAGTCACCCTCAGATTGTGACCATGAGTGAATCTGCTTTATTTTCTACCTTTTTGGACTTGATCAAAGTGAAAATATATGATTTTGGAGTTGTAGGCTGGATTTTGGTACTAAAACAGTGGGTTTTTAAGTATTTTGAAGTGGTTTGAAGTTGTCTTTGGTAGTGTGTGAGTGAATATAGCTAATTACAAGGCTTGAGGGTGGATTTAGGTTCGATTTTGATGGATTTTGATGGGTTTTGAGTAATGTAGGTGAATGAGGGAGGCTTTAGGCATTTAAAATGAGAGAGAGAGTGTTGAGCTACTGGAAGTGAGGGGAGAGTAGAGAGAGAGGCAGTTGTCTGTAAATGAGAGGAGGGGGGGGGGGTTTATAGAGGAGAAAAGGGAGGGAAATGTGTAATTTAAATTTGGGAAAGTTTAGGGAGGGTAAGGGGTGATTAGGGAGATAGAGTAAACTTGTAGGTTAAGTAAATGACCGGATTTTAGGGAGATAATGGCTCCCATGCAGCAGAATCTCATGATTACAGCCACTACCTATAACTGACTGGTATACACCTTGGGCGCCGAAGGTAAGGTTGGGCGCTCAAGGTGACCTTGGGCGCCAAAGGTGGGTTCAGGTGCTGGTTTGTGCTATGGCTTGGCTTGGTTGTTTTAGGTTAGGTTAATGGTTTTTGAAAGGTTTAAGGTTACGTTTGAGGGTTTGACAATTTCAAGACTCGTTCAAGTCCTCAAGGTAGTCCACATTGGTCTTTTTCATCATCGGGAATGCTTGTGTGTATCTCGGGTTCAAAATCGGGGTGTCTACATTGACCTTACGTCCGTGAGGTTGACCTTGCGTTCGCAAGGTCTGACTTTCCCAATTGTGCAGCATGGAGGCCCATGCCCCCTGCGTGCGTATGTCGGTCGTTCTTGTGATCTTACATCCGTGAGGTGATGTTTTGGATTAGAAATTGGGCTTTTTGTTGGGTTGGGGATTGGGCTTATTCGTTGGGCTTTATAATGGGCCGAATAGATCGGTGTGGGTGGGTTTGTTGGGCTTTTTCTTGGTGGATGGTAAATCCAAGTTCATCGAAACATCGATCTAAATAAAATAAATTTCACGACGTCGTCAATAATTTTTCATCATTGGGGACACATCCGGACTCGTGCTTAGAATTCACGGATAATCAAAATTGGGGTGTCTACAGGTATGTATCCAAATGAAGGTGATGAAATGGCCTTTGACTTTCAATAATGTTTATGAATCATTCCACCCAAAAGGCCTTGTGTTGAACACGGTAATTACTCACCGCCTTGTCATCATTATGTTATATATCTAATTATGTTATTTTCCTATTTTACGAAACCAAAATTATTAAAGGGTCTATCACTTAATGAATCATTCCATTATCAATGTAGGTTCTAGATTCAGTGAGGGATTGGCTAATGGTGAAGGAAATGAAGGACATAGAGAAAGGAAAGTCACATCCAAGGCGTTACATATTTCCATCGCATTTTGCAGTACGATCTGTACACCAATAGGTGCATTACATTTTTTAGTTTATTTCTCTCGTACTACACGTAACTTTGTAAAATTTCCCCTTCTTTTGTAGAGAAATCTACTTGAAGCCCGTAAAGGTTGCAGGTTTCCCGATGTATTGAGGGATCAGGTTGACAGTACAAAAATTGGGTACGACGTGACCAAATGCGACCAGGTACGTTAATTTTCACTTACATTGGTACATAGACTTGGTTTGGTTTTGTACCAACTTACGCATCATTGCCCAATGTCCTTCTGTTGCAGCTTATACTACCATTGCTTCTAGGAATATAACCAGGTCATTGGTTTTGTATAGCCCTCTCCTTTGTTGATGTGCGTCTTGATGTGTTGGACTCACTAAAGCCAAATGACTTACATGATCAGGAGAAAATAGTGAAGACAATTGTAAGACCACCCCCCAGAATTTCCTTCATTTAATGTTATCAGGTTTAATTTAAGTTCCCGATAACAACTTTCGTTACTAATTACATATATATGTTTGCCATATGACTCATACCGGGATAAGTTGTTCGCACTATTCGGCGCTTGTGACCTAAAGGTCAACCGTAGTTCTGACAAGTATGCAATTCACTTTGTTGAGGTTCCACAACAAGATAACTGGTGAGTGCCCAAAACATGATAAAATAAAAATATTAAACCAAGGTTTTTTCCCAAAATCAACTTTATGACTCATCATCGGTACTTATTTTGTCTTTTGAATTATATGTTTGCTGTCCCGTTTTGTAGCCAAGACTGTGGCATACATGTGATCAAACATATGGGGCTCTGGAAGAGGCGAAGTAGCTCTTCCCAAATAGATAGTGATGCTGCCGATAACGCTCACAAGTGGATTTTGTATGCCATCTTCATGGATGAGAGGAACGAAAGACGAGATTCGATCATGGAAGCAATCAAGACTCTATCATAACTTGTTGGTATGGACAAACATAACTTGTCTTCTGATGCTAATTGATTACTCTTTTTGAGGTTGTTGATGATTATTACAAGGTTTTAGTCCCTTAGTATGTCATTACCTGCCATCACTCTTTCATATGATTTTCCCTCAGTATGTCTGCGTTTATAATTGTCAGGGCTCGACATCACTCTTTGATATGATTGTCCTTTCTTCCATATTTTCGTGTATGCTCAGATTTTAGGAAACACTTATGCTGTCATGGGCTAGCTATTGGTCCCATAATTACAGCAAAATTGGTTCTTTTGCATATAGCATGAGTGTATGCTTAAAATCTTGTATTAACTTTTCTCAAATTGTCCTCAAGTGTGAGAAAGATGTCTTTGCCTGGGAATTTATAAAAACTTCATCATTTCTGCCATAAAAGTTGGTCAATGTGTTGAACAGATTGACATGCACTTACACCATTTATGTACATTCTATCAGATAAAAGAGATCAGCTGCAAAAAAGGGAATATGGAGTTTGCCTTGGAATTGTTTGACTTCCCAGATGATAGTAAGTAAACTTTAAGATGCTCAAGTTGTTGCTTCTGCTGTATTTTCTTTTAGTTTTTCCCACGCTATAACTAGTCATTCAAAATCATGATGTCATATTTTGCAACCTCCCATCTATTGTATTTTCCTTTTACAACTGTTTCATGACACTGTAATGAGGTAATAAGCAGTAATATGATTAAATAGTTATACCATATAGTTGTAGAGGAGTAAGCATGGCAGAGTAAGTTGGCTATAGTGCACAAAAGAAACAAAGGATTTGAATCAACGTGATGGTGTGCAAAGATGTACTGGGATCTGAGACTATGAAACTATTAAGGTGTGAGATGTATTGGTTATTTGAGTGAGTGAAGAAAGTCGGTACGCTTTTCATTCATGTCATTGTTTATGGACAAATGGTGAAAGATAGGAAAAACCCACCAATTTTTTGGAAGCTAAAAATGCACTATTAGGTGTTGTTAGGTGCTGAAACTGTAGAAAAGTAGACTGCTAGGTGCTGAAATTGCACTATTTGGTGCAGAAACTGAGTTGTTTGATGTTGAATTTGTACAATAGGTAGCTAAAACTGCATTTTTTGAGTGGTGAACTGCCCAGTTATATGGGTATGTGACTTGTAAGTATCGAATATGAGTTCATGGCTGTCAGAAATAAAGGATAGAAGTTCAATTTCACTGAATTCCTAGTATAGCATTGAAATTTGTTAAGGAAAGGGGCATTTGCTTATGTTTATGTACTAAAAGCAGCAAGTTAGGCCTGTCAATGGCCATTTTTCATTATTGCTTTGAGTATTTGAATAGAATAATGGTTGTGTTGTTGCCATGTTAGCTGCCTTCAAACCTTTTAACTATTAAGTGTGTTACGAGAAATCACCTGAACTGAGGGCTCCCATCAATTTGAGGCTAGTTGTACAAAATTTATTTTAATTTATTTTCACTATTAACTGTTTTATAATAAGTCTCTTTCTTATACTGTATGTAGGTCGATTGATTGAAAGTGAAGATTGATAGTTCGTCACTTTTTGGAGATATGATATTATTGGTAGTGTCGATTGGAAAGCAACTGGAGTTTTTACTCTATTAGCTCATTTTTTTTTTATCAAGACAAACTTAGTTTTGAGAGATTTCAATGTCTATATGATCTATTTGCAAATATATTAGCATGTGGAGACCACCCATCTACTATTTCCTTGTATTTGTACCTAAGTGATGTTGGATGAAGTATAAGTTTTGTACTAGTTTTTTGAGGACCATTTGGGTGATTCGCTGGTTTTACAATTTATTACAGGTTAAGTTATTGAAAATGAAAAGTTTGGGACATGTATCCTCACCTAGCATGCAATTGGGCGATTCGCTGGTTATACAATAATTTTCTTAACCTATATTGGTATAAGCTGTTGATTTGGATTTGGTTGCCTTTTTTCATTATAGTGGGCCAAGGATAGGGTTCCATGGGTACGCAATTTCAGATTTAAATTTTGTCTAATTTTTTCAAGTTAATACCGGCATGGGAAAATTTGATACCAGTGTGTAGACCTTCTGCTCGCAAATTTTCAGCTTCTCACCCATGGATATTGGTATTGGATTTATGGGATACCGGTATGCAAACCTACTGCCCGTAAAATTTGAAATTTGCAACTATGGATACTGGTAGCAGAAAAACTCAATACCAGTATGTAGACCTCATGTTCGCCCAAAATTCATATTTTTATGGTGGATACTGGTAGGGGGCTAAAATTGATACCGCTATGGTCGACCAATTTCTACCCCCATTTTCAAGCTTCGTCCACATTACTTCCAACCTCATCCGCCTCACTTCACAACCCTCCAAACCACAATTGGGTGCTCGACTAACGTAAGTTCAAATCCAATACCATATGGTGCAACAATTATTGATATAAAGTGCAATATACACTGAGATATGGTGCAATAATTTATAAACATAATTTATATCGAAAGCAACTCCCTATGAAAATTCACACCATACATTTTATTCATATAAAACATAAATTACTAATTCATTCAAGCAAAAAATGATACAAAATAATCTAAAATACATCATCAGAATAATCAGGTAGTTCCGGATCGGTTGCATATTCCTGATCATTCCAAATTGCTCTAATCAAGTCCTTACGATTACAACCATCTCTTTCAACCTCCTTGACAACATCAATAAATTTCTCCTGATGCTTAACCCGCTTCGTCATTGCCTTAATCTCGACCCAAAGCCTCTCTCAAACAGCGGTGTGGAGACGTTGCAACTTTCTTCCGTTCATCATCTGCACCGAACGCGCTTTAGGCACCTTCTGCATGTACTGCCGACACTTGGCTTCCAACTTGTTGCGCTCGATGAATAAGTTTGGCCACTCCAGTAAGGCTGTCGATTCTCCGGGGTAAGGTGTTTGGTTCCAGTCCAACATAAATACAAAATCTCCGGACGCATCGTACTGCTCTTCTGGAGTCGCGAAATATCGTCGACCACGTTGATCAAAAAATGATAGATCGTAGTCCAATCGAGGATAGTTGTGATGGTCTTCACACGGATCGACACCCACCGTTGGGCTGGTCTCTATCTTTTGCATCATATGGACTCTATTCCCCGTTGCTGGTCCGCGGACACCCGTCATTCCATGGTGAGGCAAAAGGTCCTGGGTATTGGCCTTGTGGCAGGCAAGCCATGCATCTAAGTGCGAAGGGGGTGCAAAGCACTGTCATCACCCATTTGCCTTTCGGGTCGTACTCGAGCAGAGCGAATATTGTTTGTCCAATGCGGAGGAAGACTCAAATGAACAAGCCTACCATTTTCATCATAACTATTTTTACGACGCCACTCTTCCATTTCAGGTTTGCGTCTATGTGCATGAATGCTTCTATCCGATTCATTTGAGGTATGTCTACGAGAACTCTCTCCCTGTTCTAACCTTCTTCCAAAAGGAAAGTTAGGATCTATTTCATAAAGTTTGTTGTGTGATAAGTGGGTAAACACATACATATATATAAAGGCAATGATGTTTATGCACAGTTGCAGCTACGTCAATGCACAATGCCTGTTGCATTATTGTAGAATGCACCAGTGTTTGATATAAAGTGCAGTACACATTCAGGCACAGTGCACAATGTACAAACTCTGTCCAAACAATTTTAAAACTTGTTGTGTTACTCTGTCCAAAAACTATTGATTTGACCTCACACAACAATTGGATCTTGGACTTACGTTAGTGCAGTCCATTGTTGTTGAGTGCAATAGTGTTTCATATTACGTGCAGTTTAAATTCAGGCACAGTGCCTGTTGTGTGAGACACAGTGCAAGTAACAATACAACCACCACATCTTAATTAAAGGACATGTATTCAAGGTCCATCCCTATATTGCAAGCCAATAATACAACCACTGTCCCTTTAATGCAAGTTAATAATACAACCCCACATCTTAATTAAAAGAAACAAAATACATGAAATGACAACACCTAAGTAAAAGTAAAAAAACATAACCACAACAGTTACCCCACTTTAGTTGCGCAAATCGCGAGAAACTCGAACTCATGACCCTCATGAATACAGCGTGCGGATGTAGGCATTGTACCATCTACGGGTTATTGTAACTTTCACCTCTTCATTCCCTAACGTGTTAATATTAATATTGTACCCAACGCCCTTGTCGAGCGAAACATGATCATTGTCCTAACCCAAAATCCTGCGAATTTTAGAATCTCGTTGTTCTCTTGTACCCAAGGGCTCCACTCGTACTTTATGCCAACTTGGCCTTATGTGGTCTTCCATTTTCAAAGAAAGGGAAATTGTTTCGACTTTGTAGTCGACGTGTAACATGTGGCAAATATCAACACCGGGAATATCGCCAATTTCGTATGGCTACCCTGGAGAAATTGTTGCATGCACAAATGTTGGCAAAGACATCTTAAGATAAAAGACTATTTCTATTTGGAAGAGTTCAAGACGAGGTGTTCTTGAAAGGTAAAGACATCATTGCTTACAATATATAGATGTCACATAGATTGCCACTGTCAGTGCAATTCCATCATTGTTGAGTGCAACACTATTTCTAATAAAGTGGAGTACACAGTAAGCCACGGTACATAATTCAAAATCTCTGTCCAAAAAATAAAGTTGTTTTCGGATTTGACATTTCAATGGCAAATGGAGTACGAATTTAGACCCCGTATTGTAAGAAAAATAATTTTATAGTTTCTTTGACCTATTCTCTTAAATAACCAAATGTAACATCTTATGTCCAAAGACCTTAGTACCTTTGGATTTCACTTTTTACCATTCTAATGCACAACCCATTTGGACACCTATGAGATTCTCTGTCCACAAACTTGCATTGATATGACCTCAAACTATAATTGGTTGTTGGGCTCACGTCAGTGCAATTCCATTATTATAGAGTGCAACAGTAATTCATATATAGTGCACCTTACAGTAAGTCACAGTGCACATTCAAAAGCTCTTTCCAAAAAGTAAATTTGATTTCGGATTTGACATTTCAATGGCAGATGGAGTACAAATTTAGACCTGTGACAGTGGAAAAAATAATCTTATAGTTTCTTTAACCTAAAGAATAGGTTATCTTCAATAACCAAGGGCAACATGTTACATCCAAATACCTTACCACCTTTAGATTTCACTTTTTACCATGCTAATACATAGCCCATTTGGACACCTATGAGATTCTATGTCCATAAACTTACATTGATTTGACCTCACACTACAATTGGTTATTGAGCTCACGTGAGTGCAATTTCATTATTGTACAGTGCAACATTTATTCATTTACAGTGCACCCCACAGTAAGGCACAGTGCACAATTTAAAATCTTTGTCCACAAAATAAATTTGATTTTGGATTTGACATTTCAATGGCAGATGGAGTACAAATTTATAAGAAAAATTATTTTATAGTTTTTTTGACCTAAAGAATAAGCTATCTTCAATAACCAAAGGTAACATCTTATGTTCAAAGACCTTAGTACCTTTGGATTTCACTTTTTATCATGCTAACCCATTTGGACACCTATGAGATTCTCTGTCCACAAATTTGCATTGATTTGACCTCAAAGTATAATTGGTTGTTGGGCTCACGTCAGTGCAATTCCATTATTATAGAGTGCAACAATAATTCATATATAGTGCACCTTACAGTAAGCCACAGTGCACATTCAAAAGCTCTTTCCAAAAAATAAATTTGATTTCGGATTTGACATTTCAATGGCAGATGGAGTACAAATTTAGACCTGTGACAGTGGAAAAAATAATTTTATAGTTTCTTTGACCTAAAGAACAGGTTATCTTCAATAACCAAGGGCAACATGTTACGTCCAAATACCTTACCACCTTTAGATTTCACTTTTTACCATGCTAATGCATAGCCCATTTGGACACCTATGAGATTGTCTGTCCATAAACTTGCATTGATTTGACCTCACACTACAATTAATTGGTTGTTGAGCTCACGTAAGTGCAATTTTCATTATTGTACAGTGCAACATTTATTCATTTACGGTGCACCCCACAGTAAGGCACAGTGCACAATTTAAAATCTCTGTCCAAAAAATAAATTTGATTTTGGATTTGATATTTCAATGGCAGATGGAGTACAAATTTATAAGAAAAATAATTTTATAGTTTCTTCGACCTAAAGAATAAGCTATCTTCAATAACCAAAGGTAACATCTTATGTTCAAAGACCTTAGTACCTTTGTATTTCACTTTTTACCATGCTAATGCACAGCCCATTTGGACACCTATGAGATTCTCTGTCCACAAACTTGCATTGATTTGACATCGCACAATAATTTGTTGTTGAGCTCACGTTAGTGCAATTCCATTATTATAGAGTGCAACAGTAATTCATTCATAGTGCACATTCAACAGCTCTTTCCAAGAAATAAAATTGATTTCAGATTTGACATTTCAATGGCAGATGGAGTACAAATTTAGACCCCGTATTGTAAGAAAATAATTTTATAGTTTCTTTCACCTAAAGAATAGGCTATCTTCAATAACCAAAGGTAACATCTTATGTTCAAAGACTTTAGTACCTTTGGATTTGTACTTTTTACCATGCTAATGCACTGCCCATTTGGACACCTATGAGATTCTCTGTCCACAAACTTGCATTGATTTAACCTCACACTACAATTGGTTGTTGGGCTCACGTGAGTGCAATTCCATTATTGTACAGTACAACATTTATTTATATACAGTGCACCCCACAGTAAGGCACAGTGCACAATTTAAAATCTTTGTCCAAAAGATAAATTTGATTTCGGATTTGACATTTCAATGGCAGATGGAGTACAAATTTAGACCTGACCGTGGAAAAAATAATTTTATAATTTCTTTGACCTAAAGGATAGGTTATCTACAATAACCAAGGGTAACATGTTATGTCCAAAGACCTTACCACCTTTGGATTTCACTTTTTACCATGCTAATGCAGAGCCCATTTCGACACCTATGAGATTCTCTGTCCACAAACTTGCATTGATTTGACCTCACACTACAATTGGTTGTTGGGCTAACATCAGTGCAACATTTATTTATATACAATGCACCCTACAGTAAGGCACAGTGCACAATTTAAATTCTCTGTCCAAAAGATAAATTTGATTTCGAATTTGACATTTCAATGGGAGATGGAGTACAAATTTAGACCTGACTGTGGAAAAAATAATTTTATAATTTCTTTGACCTAAAGAATAGGTTATCTACAATAACCCAGGGTAACATGTTATGTCCAAAGACCTTACCACCTTTGGATTTCACTTTTTACCATGCTAATGCAGAGCCCATTTTGACACCTATGAGATTCTCTGTCCATAAACTTGCATTGATTTGACCTCACACTACAATTGGTTGTTGGGCTAACGTCGGTGCAATTCCATTATTCTAGACTGCAAAATTTGTTCATACATAGTGCACCTCACAGTAAGCCACAGTGCACATTCACAATCTCTGTCCAAAAAAAAGATGTAAGCCCATATCCATTATGTTTAAATTTGTTTATCAGGCCATTCTTTACCTTTGAATAACATAGTCTATTTTCAACTCTTCCAAATTACCTCACGTCTTACATCTTAAGATGCCTTTGCCACCACAAGTTCATGCAAGTATTTATCCCGGAGAACCCTATGCATTTCAGCGTTTGGCAAATGTCGATAGTTGCCATATCATACATGTCGACTACAAAGTGGAAATATTTTCTTTTACCTTGGAAATGAAACCACGATTGAACCCACGTTCACATGGAGCTCATGAAGTACGAGTCGACCCCTTGGGTACAAGGGAAGAACGAGAATCGGGAATTCGAAGGATTTTGTGTTGGGATGATGATCATGGTTTATCAATGACAAATGCTGCTGGCTATGAGATTGTGTGGTATTGTTGCAGTTTGTACGCCAATATTGACTACGACATTCGTACGTTGGTCGGCATGTTGGACGAGATCAACTTCATTGTGGTTGTGGAGGCCCCGGATAGCATCGACAGTCATCGAGACTATTTAAGGAAGTTGGGCTTCAAAAGGTTTAATGAGGTTGAGGGCCACCCCAATGGCAACGTATGGTTTATTGACCATGGCCTCTTTGATGATATAGATATGATCATGAATGAGAATCAGGAGGTGAAATTAACAATAACCGATCGTTGCTTCGACATGAAGATCCATACGTTTTTTTTAAGCGGGTGACATTTTGAATTGGTCACAATTTGCACAACTAAGGTGTCGAAGATAGGCTATGTTTGGGAGTGTTTATGTTGTTTAAGTTAGGCCTGGTGTGGTCATTTCATGTATTTCTTTTGTTTGAAATGCAATGTGGTTTTGTATTAATTAAGCTTCATTTGTTTTAGTAATTGGAACAAACAAAACATTATCTTCAATCAACAATGGTAAAAGATGTTATGGCCAAAGAGGTTACCTTTACTATCCTATGCGATTAACTGGTGCTGGTTGTGTGATACACACTACATGCAAATGTTATTGAAAGAACAAGGTTTTGTATTTGAAGCAGCAAGGTTTTTAGTCTGAGCGACACAACATTGTCAATTACCAATTGAACATGGAACGGACCATTTTCGATGTAAAAAAGAGTGCAAAGGTCATTCCACTAACAATCGAAGTACGATGAACGGATGGCCATGTAACCATTAGCAAAGAAAAGAACCTTTTCGATGGAAAAAAGAGTGCAAAGGTAACTCCACTCACAATTGAACGTTGCACGGATGGACATGTAGTCATGGTCCATTGCCATCTAAAAACCCAAGGAAAATAGAAATAAAAAATCAACGAAGAACAGTCTGGTGTTGGTTGTGTGATATCAGTGCATGTAAATGTGTAGACACCCCAATTTTGATGACTTGTGCATCCCCAAATGAAAGCCCTCCATTGTACGGCTCAAATCTCTCCATTGTACAGCATAGAATCCTCTTTGCACCGTGCGGCATCCCAAACCAAACCGCACGGTATAGTTCTTGGCACCGTACGGTACCCTTATCCCATCCCACGATTCTTAGGTTGTTCCAGCAGCTCAGAAACGCTGGCGTAACACGGCAAACCTATGCCCGTAGCTCACCATTTTGCCGTGGGAATCTCTCTCTTGTGAGAGAGGTACAACACCCATCTCTTATATATTCTGACCTCCTCCGATCGGTTGAAGCGAGCTACACACATATAAACTAACGCCAGAACCAATTCCCAGCAAAAAAAATCTCTCTAAAATTCTTTACCTTGTTACTCTGTCAAACACCGTTCCCAGCCAAAGAAATACCCAAAAACCTGTACTTGAGTTCTACCGAGTGTTGCAAACCGAAAGTTCATTCTCGTTCCAAAGGTATATTAAGTGTTCTGATCGATATCTTCGTTCTTGAGGGGGGGTTTCAGGTTTAGGGGGGTTCCCTACCTCCCCTAAGCCCAGCAAAACCAAGCTCTTTCAACAAACTTTACAACCCGTGGGTTGTTCTCGTCTCTGGAAGTAATGTCGTGAACATTTTCGATATGTTCTACAAGGTTAACTTTGGTAAGAGATACATGACAAATCTTTCAAAAGGATTTCTAAATGAAAAATGCAAGTTTTTACAGTAACAAAGCATCTGTTTCCTCTCTTGATTAGAAAATAAATTTTGAAAAATGTTTATACAGTGACACCGTGCGGTGTCACTATTTGTACCGTGCGGTACAGTTTGGCGCGCCGTGCAGTATCAAAGGAAAAATATTTTGGGATGCTCTGTTTTTGAAAAACCAGTAGAGCTTAATTACGGATTACCCCCTTTACCTTTTATTCTTACATTTACGTCCCTCTCTTTTATTATTTCATGTTAATTTGTGTATTACGTGATTTATCAATTTTTTATTTGTCTTTTCAAATGCATTATCGTCTTTTATTTATTTATAAATTGTTTACATGAATAAAGTTTTTTTTTCAATAAAAGTTTTTCAGAAAAATCCCACAAATATTTAGTAAAGACCGGAAAATTTCGGGCACGCGGGGTGCATTTTTCGAACAAAACCTTCCCCGCTGGTAACCTGGCTCCCGAACCCAAATCTCTATTTTTCGCAGACCAAACCCTTTTTCGGTGGCAAAAGAATCATATTCTTTTCTAAACGGTTTCTCGGGTACCTAACATTTTCAAAAAATTAAACCCCGGGTGGCGACATTAAATTTTATTTTCCCTAAGTTCGCCACTTTTCAAAACATAAAGTCGTGGCACCGTCCACAAAATGTCATAGAAAGAGCAAGGTTTTGTGAACCAAGGAGCAAGGTTTTTAGTCTCAGTGACACAACATTGTGAATCAACAATTATTTCGCATGTACGATTTACATTTTAGAAGAATTAATCATTAATAAACAAAGGATCATTTTCGATGGAAAAAGAGTGCAAAGGTCACTCCATTAACAATTGAACGTGGAATGGATGGACATGTATTCATGGTCCATTGCAATCTCAAAACCTAAGGAAAATAGAAGTAAAGAATCAGCGAAGAAGTCTGTTGCTGGTTGTGTGATGGACAGTGCACGTAAATGTCATACAAAGAGCAAGGTTTTGTGTTCCAGGGAGCAACGTTTTTAGTCTCAGTGACCTTAAAAAATAGATTGCAAAGGTCACTTCGTCGAGCCAATTGATTGTCCACGTATTCATTCCCACTTACAGTTAAAAAGTCAGGGCAGAATAGTCATGTGCATGTTCTGTGATTTATAGTGCATATAAACTTTGTAAAAAGAGGAAGATAGTGTGATGCAAGGAGCAAGGTTTGCACTCTCAATGTCAGACTGTAGGAACACAGGTGAAATATACATACCACAAGAATAAATAAAGGAAAATAAAGCAAGTTCAACAGTTCCCAAATATGGCCACAAAAGATTAGGGAAACATTATAGCAGAACATGCCCAAATATGTTGTACAAAAAATCCCAAAAAAGGGTACAGATATTTGTAATTTCAAGAACGGTTCAATAATAAAACTACAATAGATAGAAACCAAGTTGAGATATTCCTAAACATCAACATTACATAAGGAGGGTACAAACATGTTCCCAGATAGTATAAACTAAGAACTTAAATCAAAGATACTTCCCAACAAGAGGGAGGGAGAGAGAGAGAGAGAGAGAGAGCGCCTCAACTTGCAACAATCGAAGTACACTTCATCCCGATATCGCGGACTTGCATGTGCTACGGTTGTGCCCCAGTTCACGACAACGGCTGCAATGCACCGTGTCTTTCTCTTGTGTATGCTACTCAATCCTTCTCTTCTTTGGTCGTCCGGAACTTCTTTTCGTTGAGGAGGGATTTATTACAGGGTCCGTACATACAACACCTCCATCGGTAATATAGCTGGACACACTAGATAGATCAAATGAGGACAACGGAGGCATGTCATGCAACGGCACGGGGGACATGGAGTTGTCATAGATCAACATTTGCGTAGCCTTAGTCATCATTGGGTCGACCATGTCGTAAATAGAAAACCTCGAGTTTTGGATTGCATGACAAGCATGGGCACAAGGGACCCCAGACATCTGCCAAGCGAGACAACTACATGTACGCTGCTCAAATTTAACTGCAAACTGTTTCTGATGAGTGTTTAGGACCGTGAACTCCGTCGGGGAGGTGGGACGATGCATATACTTGTGGGCAACAAATTGGTGTTCCTTAATTTCCTTCTCAATTCGGGGACCAACGGGCAATTTCCATGTACAAATGGCAGCGCGCTTACGTACTTACATGTCAGTCAATTTTGTCACATGTTCAGTCATAAATTGCATTATGTCCAAATCCCTCATTGGTAGTATCCAATTGTTGAAACATTCCGCGAGACACACCATGCATTACAATCCCCGCCAAAAACCTTAATGATAGACCAACACTACACGACGTTCACCAATGACTTCCTTAAGATTTTGCAAGAACCACAACCAGTCGTCATCATTCTCACTCGATACGACGGCATATGCTAGCGGGTACAATCCATCATCGGCGTTGTGTGAACTAGCCGACAAACAATGACCCCTATAGTACCCAGTCAAAAAACAAGCATGCAATTTGAGCACCGGCCTGCATAATTTGAACCCAACTATGGAGCAACCATAAGATAAAAGAGTTGCTTGAACTTCCCTTCGTCCGACGTCCATACTGTTCTTGTGCCTGGAATGGCATCAACAAGCCGTCGACACATCCATGGGAGCAGGTGGAAACAAGACGAAGGAGCACCGGGGATACATTCCTTAGCCTGCACTTTTGCCCTCCATCCTTGCTTGTAAGACAAACGAAGCTAAAATGCATCCTCAAATTCATTGCAAATATCCCTCGGGAGAAATGATGGCTTCTGGAGGATCTTGTTTTTGAAAAACAAGCCAACTTGTTTCGATGCAATGGTCGACTTATATAAACTTCCATCCAATGCGTTGTGTATATGCTCATTCTTCATGCCAAGGACACATACCAAGTCACCCCCACCGTCACACCTAGCCGTTAACTTCCAAGGGCACCCCTGAACCTAACACATTATTCGGTAGTACGCTTTGCTATTATCCAAATACTTGAAAGAGAACTTGTTGGAGGCAGCAAATATCATCAATGCTTGCTTGAAAAGGTCGTGGCTATCAAACAACTGACCCTTCCCAGATAGGATCTCATTCGCATTTTCGGGCAAATATGACACCAACCCCATCTCATTGGTACGATCGTTGGTCATCTCGATACGGTTAGAAGCCATTGTTGTTTCTCTAACAGATGTATTGTTGTTATTAGTGACAATGGATTTCCCTACAACACAAATTCATCAAATATAAACCCATTAATGCACTAAATTGTACAATATATTTATTCAATAACAAATTCACGTACATGAAAGAGGGAAAAAACAACTAACCTAATCGATGGATAAAACGTCGGCAAATCATCATTACTGCGTGCCGGCTCCTCTACAAACAAGTCAACTTCATCTTCGTTACAGTGAAACATCATTGTGACCGCATCTTCATCGTTCAACACCAAATACTTCATCTTGTCCCTGATCGTGTTATAGAAAAACATTTTCTCACCCACATAATATTGGGCAACCATATCATTCACAAAAATATCACTGTTGTGTTCTTCACAAGATTGTACCCAACACTAACAAAAAAATTTGTGAAACCAAAAGTTCATAAAAACCCTCACACAAGGAAGAAAGAGTGGAATGGTGGTTCTTCTATTCAGATCTATAGGTACATTAACCATTGGAGTACCAATCTACTTCTCTAAGAGAGAGAGTGAGAGTGCGAGGGGGGGGGGGGGGGTTTGGAGTGATAGACACAAAAAACTAAAAACTTACTTCCTTGCTTGCTTCAACATTAGATACAGATTGAGAGACGAGAATGAAGCTTGAAACTCCAGATCTAGGTTTCTCCTCTTCTCCCTCTGTCTTCGTCGTCTGGTTTTCTCTCTCTCTCTTTGTCGTTTTGAATCAGGACAAAGAGGGGTGTGGCTGATATGGGGTATTAGGGCTTTAAAGTCATGGAGGGTAGTTTGGTCAATTCGGGTAGGCCTTACTGTAGAGGGTAGATTTCTCGTTGGGTTGACAGTGCCTCTAAACCTGCAAGACAAGGAATAGTTAGAGCACCTTTGCCCTAGTTGGCAAAGGCCCTCCGATGCTTAAGTTAGTATCACGTACTAGGA
>JAXBDA010006718.1:0-19884 GCA_036023075.1 Gaultheria prostrata
AGATAGAGAGAGAAATGAAAATAATGATTGGAGAGAGGGGTATGAGTAGAGAGAGAAATGTGATTAATGATTGGAAAGATGAGAGATGAAAAAAGAATCTTTTTGGAAATTTTTTTGGAAATGTGAAAAGAACAAGGCAATGATTTTTATGCAATCTCTATTTTTATTAAGGTGTTATCGTGTTTTCTTTCTCTTTTTTTTTTTTGAACGGCGAAAAAGAAAAATTTATTAATCGAATGTCAAGATTACAAAAGATTAAAGGGACAAGAGCACAATAGCATCACAACGAGAGGATAGTATCTAGACGAGATTGGCATCCTACCCTTCGAGATGTTATCATGCTAGAACAACACAGAAGAAAGAAACCTAACAACAATTTTTAGAACAAAAGAACGATGTCAAGTGATATACACATGCTATGATACGAGCGACAATATGGTGTTTACACCGTATACGAGTGACGTCTACGAACTGTAATACGTGCTGAAAAACATCATTTATTATAGTTTTTATATTTTATTTTGTTTTTTTAATCGATAATTATTCATATTGCAGTCGATCTTTTATTTTTTCTAATTTAATATATATGTTCGCTATCACTAGTGGAAACTCCTGACTCGACCCCTGAATATAAGTATTATAAATCTGTAGAGTGTCTGATAAATATACGCAAAATGCATTTTGCAACAGGAATAGTGTTTGAGCAATATGTGCAAAATGCATTATGTAGGTTTTTTTGCTAACCAACATAGAAAAATTCAAAATGGGAAGTCAAAAAGCTCATATACCTCTACTTCTGGCTTTTATTATCTAAATTAAAAAAATTGAAAAATGCATTATAGAAGATATCATTTTGGCTTAGGACATGAGCCAAACAGCTACAATTGAGTAATGTGGAAATGAAAATGGAAAAAATGGGCATCCAAACAGCCTCTTATTTTCCGATTGAGATCTAAGAATTTAGGGGGTCACTAACTTGACTTTTTTGGCTTTTTAGTTTTTTAGGTGAGAGCTTGAAATACGCGTTAGCTTTTTGTAATTTTTTATGTGATGTATAGTGAGAGGATGACCTGTCTCGAAAAACGCAATAAGCTGGCTTTTGGCTTTTTGAGTTACTGAAACGGGGTCAAATATTTTAACTGAAAAACACAAAAAGATCTCTGATAACGAAAATAAGTTAGCAACTAAAAATAGATTGGTCCGAAACTATTATTGGCTTTGTACATCTTCATGTGCGGGCAAGTGGGCAACTGTACGTGGTGGCCACTAGCAAACAAACCAGTAAAGATCAAATACTACACCAGACAGGCAGACACTTGGGATTTGGATTGAATTGACATGCATTTAATTTATAAATATAATTGCCCAAAAATTTTCCAGTGCTCCAGAAGCACATATCGAAACCCATTTTAGTTATTAAAAAAAAACATTTAATAATTATCCATTTACGTTGAATCCATACATTGTAGAAAACTGGCCATTAAGAAATGATCAAAGATTCTCACCAAAGACACATTAATATTACTCCATAAACATTGTGCATTCCAGGCAAGAATCTACAGGGAAATCATGAATACTCCTAATTACATCAGATGGGTACATAAGATCACAACCTTAACAAGCTTGAGGAACTTAAGTTGCATAACTTGCGTGCGTAAGCGTGAACGAAATCAGGAACTAAAGCAGCTTTCGGAAAACATCTTGAACTACTATAATACATGAGAGGACAATTGAAGAGCGGAAGCGTATTTGCAAAGATTGAGAAACGGGTACAGGAGTTTCTACGACGGTATTTTCAATATTTTTAGACTACTAATTGTCAAATCAGTTGATGTATGTTAGGAGAATGACTCTTTCATTTGACAACCTGTAGTTTAAAAATACTGGATACATATACTAAAAATACCGTAGTAGAAACTCACTTTTTGTAGAGCATTATTTGACCTAGATCGATTAGAGCTCTAACTAGCGAGAGGGAAGTCATTCTCATCAAAGTTGAAATCGCTCCCGAAATCACCAGACTCGAGCAAAAGATCCATGTCGAAACCCTGAGAAGTACTAGTTGATGTTGATGAATAAACACCAGATGAGTACTCCAAAGGCATAAGTTCTGGCCAAACAATAGGCTCCCCCACCAGTAAATCGCCGGAGAGATTATTACTCTGTACAGTCTCCTCCGTACACTCCTTTTTCACAGAAGGGGCAGAAGATGGACATGAGGGATATTGGTGATGATGATGTTCTTTTTCAGTGTTGATTGTCTTTGATTCAAAGTGAAGGAGATAAGGTTCCAAGGGATCAGAATGTAATAATGGGTTTTGAGAAGGGTTATTGAGTGAATATGATCTGCATGTATGGAGGCCAAAGTAAGTGGTTTGGTACGTGTGGGGGGCCTCTTGGATTCTTTGGACTTGCTTTGTTGCTTGGCAGCCTTGGTCATACTTGTGTGTGCACCTAAAGTAGCACCTGCCATTCAAAATATTACTAGCATTAATAAAACCCTAAAATCAAATACTCCAGTCAAATGATCATCATGAAAATTTGTGCAGAATATTCTACGAGTGTGATTTCAAAGGTTCGGTCGTTACGTAACATATTGACCGTTATCTAATTGTTTTTAGGCTTTTCAATACCGTTAAACTCATGTATACAGGCGACAGGAAAGAAAATCTCATACCTATTGGCCGGTTTCCTTTATGTATCGGTCCGTAACATATTCACAGATCGGTTTACAGTCGATACTCAATCCTTACTAGTTATTTAAGCAATTTAAAATTGTTTTTGTCAAATTATTATATTTAAACTATCACGGTTACAATTACGTAACATTCGATACTATAGAAATCGTTACACTCAAACCGTCACGGTCACGTATCGCGAAACTGTTAATTAAAACCTTATTATTTGTTTTAGAGTGAAACCCATATATATACATGCATGTATGTTTCTTAGCTCCAATCCCAGTAATCAAGTTTAGTAATTACAAGATTTAAATCCAAGAGGAAAGTATAAAAACAAAATATTAACTACTACGAGTATTAATTAGTCAATCTCTTAATATTCGAATAATGCTTTAAAACAAAATATTAATTACTCTCTCTGTCCCAAATTGTTGCTCCGGTTTCAGGAATTAAACTTCTTATAAACAGTACATAATTGTAACCTAAAAATGAAAGAAATACTAACTTTTCTTTATTAACTTTTCAAATTGATCATTCATTTTGGGATAATAAAGAAAGACTGAGTAATATTTTGGGACCGCCGGAGTATATCATTTCTTGAAATAATCTATTAACTTTAGAAGAGAAATGGGTAGTACTATTTGATTTGATATACCTAGGAAATTGGGCATTCAGGAATTAAACTTCTTATAAACAATACATAATTGTAACCCAAAAAGGAAAGAAATACTAACTTTTCCTTATTAACTTTTTAAATTGGTCATTTATTTTGGGACAATAAAAAAAAAGACTGAGTAATATTTTGGGACGGAGGCAGTATATCATTTCTTGAAATAATCTACTAGTACTATTTGATTTGATATACCTAGGAAATTGGGCATTCAGGATGGCCTTTTGTCCATATTTCCTCCATCCATGGCCATCTTCCCTTGTGGTTGAGACTTCCACTCTCATTTCTGACGTCTTTCTGCATAGCAATAAAAGTAGGTGAACAAGAATCTTAAAAAGAAAAAACATACGATATAGAACTCATAAAAGCAGTATAATAAATGTTGCATTTAGCAAAGAATGAGGGCATATTACTTTGCAGATCTTAAGGTACCCATTTTTTTAGGATTTAAACCTCAGTCTTAAATCTCAGGTGAAAATAAAAAGTTGTACGCACGTATCACGTGTGTGTCTTTAACTTCCTCTTTAGTTTTGTAGCATTATCTTATTGGGTAAATGATTGGGAATTCATGATTGCCTGTCTATGAAGATGGAAAGGGCACTGAGATTGTGCAATAGATAGAAGCCACGGCTAGATTGATGTTTAGCCTTTAGCTAACCTAGCTACGCTTTCTGCCTTTAAGTCATTGTCACTAATAAGGACTCGTGTAGCTGGAATCCAACTCATATGAAAAAGGCTGATTTGGGTTTTCTTGTTCTAGTGTGTGAGAATAAACCCAATTCTGTAAAGAAAAAAATGTGCTAGCTCATGTGTTAAATTTGCAAGGAATATATTCATGTAATCTAGGAAATCACTTGCAAGCCACTAGTATCGAATAAGCAGTTCAAGCATATAATATGCTACCTGAACGAGGAAGTACTTTTTTTTTTAAAAGCAAAAAAGATTTTACTAACCTCAGTAAAGATTGCAAAGATTAAAAGGATAGGAAGCATGACGGCATCATAACGATAAGGTATCACGACGATAAGGCCTAACGAGTTATTAATAGTGTAATCCACAAAAAATAGAACAAAAATTTCTTGTCAAAGTCTTTTCTTTATCTTTTTATTTTTGTAATATTATCTTTTGTCCATATGACTCTACTGAAGTACTTGAAAACTAACACGAGTAATTTCAAAGAAAACAATCGAAAATTGATAACTCAAAATGATAAATAGTACTCCATAACTTAAAAATAATTGAGTTTTTTTTTGTTATCATATCAAAAATAATTGAGATTTTCAGAGAAAATTCAAACTTCTTTCCACTAATGGAAAGAACCAACTATTCTAGTAGTAGCTTGGACGAAAATATGAATTTTTTTCCCGAAAAAGCACATTATGTTTAAATTCTCGTTTGGGAAAAAGGAAGTAGTAAGTAGTAACACTCCTAAGGTTTGGATCTCGAATGGGCATGAAGACTGTTCTTATCTTAGCCTAGGATACGATGCCATCGTTCTTCGTCTTTTTAATCTCTGAAACAATTTCAAAGATTAATAAAAAAAAAAAAATAGCCTTTCAAAAAAATAAAAGTTGTAACTTAGTAACACAATTTTTACACACCTTCTTTTGTAACAACCCCTCCGATCCTTGGCCGCCGGCCTCTTACTACTCTCACCGGAATCCACGGATCTCAGTTCACCGGAGCTGGGAGATCCGACTTGGGTAGTCACCGGAATCTGACACGCTTCACAGTTCCGACGACTACTCGTCATCATCAACACAGAAAGAGACTCAGTAAAAGAAGTCAATAGTTTCACCACGAGCTCTTCAGGCCCATGAAGATCTCCGGTGGGCTTTCCGAACAGAACCTGCAGCTGGGCCGCCGTATCTCGGGCTCGGCCCTCGATCAGCTCCTCTATTGCCCTTTTCCGATCTGCGCATACTTTTTCCGGCGATAGGGTTCCCATTTTTTTTGTACCTTATCCGAAGTACGGAAGTTTTAGAGAGAGAAAGGGGGAGGAGAGAGAGAGAGGATGAGAAAAAAAGGGGGTGAAATTAATTTTATATTTTAATTGGAGGGAGAGGATGAGAGGAAAGAGGGAGGCAAATGGAAGGAAGATCAAAATGAAAGAAAAATGAGGAGCACAGGAAACTCGAGGGTAATTGCTTGGGGTGATGACATTGCAATGCATCGATTGGGTGACGCAGAAGCTCTGATGTCATCTTTTCCCACCCTTTGCGGGGAAAAAAAGAGGTTAAATTTCACTAATCTTCCCCCGAGTCGGAAAAAATTTTGGGTACGTAATGAGTATCACGTGGCTGAGTCTATGTGGTATCCGAACGTTGAATCTGGGTTATCCAAAAGTGTATTGGACGGTCGAGATTAAAACACTCTCTCTCCTCACACTCTCTCCTCTTTCTCTTTTTTCTCTCTCTAAATCTGAATTGCTCAAGACTAAAATGGATGGCCTAGATACACTGAGATATACCACGTGGTACCCTCCCGACACTGAAAAATTGCTCCCGGAGTTGGGTTTTTGACACAAATACTGACCTTGTCGTTGGTGAGTTTAACTCCAGCATTTAAAAGACTAATATACCCGCGTGATAAAAAGCATAAATAATTGCACGAAGCCCGTACTTTTTGTACCACCCTCTCATACCTTGGAGCATTTTCACACTTTATCCGAATTTTTATTTAAATTTGAGTAAAAATTTGGATAAAAACTTGATTTGGTATGCCTCATTCCCATCCTCGCTCAAATTGTACGGTGAAGATTTAATCCACAACATTGACTATCAAAAGGATTAATAGCAGTGCAACAAAAGACCCATGAAAATTTGGTTACAAATTTGGTTCACATCAAATTTGGTGAAATATATGAGTAAAATTCAAATTTGATATAGGTTTGTGTAAGGAGTAGAGAAGGATTTTAGATAATTTTTACTCAAATTTAAGTAAGGAGTACCTACTAAAATGTAAGTGAGTACTATACAGTACACAATATACAACACGGTCATTGACTCATTTCCCATATATAACTGGATTTGTACATACCATCAGTGACTCTTAAATGTGCGATATGTGGGCCCATGATATAGTTGCGTACGTTTGAGAGTTTTTGGGAAAAAAAATTCGTTTTTTTTTTTTTTACTTTTTACGAAATCTAAAGCTACTTTTACAAAAAATCTTTTTCTATGGTTCAGTTCCACTAAGGCAGTTTTGTTTTAAAACTCTCTTAATTTTTATGAGAGTGTGACTTGTCTCGGTTTTTGAGAAAAAACTAATTAGTGGAACACCCCTGAGTTGGTCTAAACAAAATCATATCAGAATTCACAAGTTGAAAAAAAATTTATCTTCAAATTAGATTTAAAATTTTGTCTTGTTCGGTTATGAGAAAATGCTCACTAAGAATATTACTAACTTGCCCCCTCTTTTATTTCAATTGACTTTAAGTAATGGTGGAAATTAATCAGCGTGAAAAAAGGAAACCAAATAATAGCTTGAACCTAAGAGTAGATAATGGGTCAAATATTTCTTGCTAGTCTTGGTGTCTGAGAGTATATTACCAGTATTTCGACTGATACAGCACCTCTACTGCCACTCTTTCATCTGCATTATCCACATTCAAGACACGACCAATCCTTTATAACCACATTTTATTTGTCTAAACTTTTTTTAATCTTGTTGTTCCATACAGAATGGGGCCATTAATGTGGAGTCATTGTCGTAACATCCCGACTTTTAATTACAAATAAAACAATAAAACAAATTATAAAATGGAGTTCACTTTGGTGACCCGCTGACCGTTAAGCTTTTGAAGTATATTTTTGTGTGATTTAAAGCCTATAGAATAAAATAATGTATCTTATTTGGTATTTTAAGATGTTATTTTAGCCCTGTTAATTAAAAGCGTCGGGACACGAGAATCTGGCACGAGTCGCCGCGAGGCGACTAGCTTTGAAGCCCAAGCAAAGGGCCTTCCGGAAATAGGCGATGTGGCACCTTATTATTGGATGCTTAGTGCCCAAGCAAAGGAGTTCCGGAAAGCACAAATTGATTATGGTTACAGCTGAAGCCACAAAAAGCTGATTCTATGACGTATGCTTTATTGACGAAAAGTTTTTCTTAAAATTCTATGGTAGATCATGTAACTCTGATAATTCATAATCTCACACAAGCAGTGGCTTATGTCGTTAAAATCTTTCCTTTTCAGGTGATCAGAATTAGAAGGACGGGTTGAGTACCTATATTATTAAGCTCTTGTGGTCGTGTAATCAATAAGGGAAAAATGTAACCCACGTTGCCGTTGGCAAAATGGGTGAATGACTCTAATAATTTATAATTGCTTCCGCATATGTTAGATCTTAATTATACTTGTATTTTTTTTAAGGGAAAAAAAAGTATCGATAGAGGCCTTTGGTGAGAAAGACTTACTGGCCGGTTACGATATTTAAAGCCATTGAATTTGGGTCGTGACAAATTGTCCAAGGTCTTGATCAATTGAGCAAACTCATTGTAACTCCTTCAAAACATTTCAAAATGTATAGTTTTTTTGAAAAAAAATTCTCTTCCTATATTTTTTGTTCATAAGTTGTTTTTAAAAATTGAAAAACTGTTTAATTTTTTTGAAAATTCTTTTTGACTCTATTTTTTAAAAAAACAATTTTTTTTTTAGGGTGGAGAATATATATTACGGGTACTATGTTCAATTCACGTAAAAAAGTTGACACCATTAGCCTTATACTAACGGCAGAGAAGTTAAGTGACAATTAGTTTAAAAGGCAAGACAGAACAGTGGAATTTCAAAAAATATAGAAGAAATGTCTGTCTTTGTCAGAAACCTTAGGGGAGGTAAGTGAAATTTATCCTAATCTTACTCCTAACATGTTCCACTAAGGGTGTTTTAAAAATAAGCTGGTTTTTTATGTGATGTACTGTAAAAGAATGACACATCTTTGTTTTTGAAATAAACTATATTTTTTGTTAGTGGAATGGGATTTACTAGGCTTTTTTTAACATTTTCCTTTTATGAAAAGAAAATGTTAACCAATAGACACACGTTAAGGTTTAAAAAATATATTGAAATATGTAAAAATGTATAGAAATAATATGAAAATATATTAAAAAATATAAAAAATATATTAAAATGTGTGTTTTTTTATTTGTCTGCTTGTCCATTGAACACATGTTAGTCAGACCCTTATAAAAACCGACCATAAATAATACTCCCTCCGTTCCAAAATGTTTGCCCCCTACGAAACTACGTGCAATTTTCAAACTAAAAAATAATTTAGTTACAAAAATAATTTTCTAAGCAATATGGATCTTGTTTGATAGATCTCATTGAGATCTTTAATATGGTGCAAAAAAAATTTGAAAATTATTTTGTTAAATATATTATTTTTTAGTTTGAAAATTGCACGTAGTTTCGTAGGGGACAAACATTTTGGAACGGAGGGAGTATCTCATTCACCGGCGGTGTTGGAGTGATGTGATTGTCCTTTCGGTGGGCTTTCATAGATTTTTACGCAATTTAAGAGAAGAAACGGGGTGAAGATTCGGAAATGATGAAGGAATCGAACGTTCAAAAATTAATGGGCATAGACGGCCTACGAGGATCCCTGAGGGTTTCGTACAAATAATTCGAATCATTAAAAAATTTTAAAATATTTTCTTAAGTGGTAATATGAGAAATCAGCTCAAACTAATACATGCAACTAGTTGGTCTGATAGACCTATTTTTACAGCTATCGGTTTGAGCTGATATCTTGTGAGGCTGCTCGATCGAATAAAATATTTTAAAATTTTTAAACAATTCGAATAATTTGTGCGGGACCCCTAAATGGGTCGGTCCCGCAGACCGTCTGTACCACATCGGTACCTAAGTGATCAGTACCTATAGTTGGGTTGGGTGATGATTTTCTTCTTGAGCGCTGCTACATACATAGAAAATATATCAGAAAGTATCTAGAATTTGAAAATCAATGATTAAGTGAATCTGGACCGTTAAAATTCAAATTCTAGGCATATTCTAGATACCTAGACTTTTTGTTTCTTCTTTTCTCCCCATGTACAGTATTAGGCTCTATTCTCACTAAAATTAGTATTTTCGTTTGTCTTTTCCTACTTTTTATGAAACTCAGTTTATATTTTATGAATTAATTATTCATCTTGATGAGTCAAAATATACTCCTTTCGTTCCAAATTATTGATCATGTGCAGATTTCAACGTTATTTTTTAAAATTTATACATATCTTTTAATATACAATGTATTTTTATGTGTAATATGAATCTTATTTAATAGATCTCAATTAATTATATTATATAATTTTTTGAAAATATCTAAAAATATTATATAGATCAAAAGATATAAACAATTTAAAAATTGTATTGAAATCATCAAGGATCTACAATGGGGACGAAGGGTGTAGAAAATTAACGTGAGTGGGTTGGGTTGGGTTGAATTTGAATTCATTTAGAGTGGGTGGTTTGGATGAGTTCATGGGTTTGGGTTAAATTTGTCACCCAAAATTCGTAAAGGCCTTAGGTAGGTTCCACTTTATTGTCTTTGTTTTTTACTTTTGCACTAGTTTTTACGTATTTTAATACAAATTATTCTTTTCACATATAAAAATTCTAAAAAGGCTAAGTAGCAAAAATAACGTAACAAAAACATAACTTTTATCTAGTAGCATTTTTACATCTCCAATCCATCTTCTATTTTTTCAAATAACTCCACGAGGGCAACTCCAATCCATCTTTACTTTTTTTTCCCTTATTTATCTTAAGTGACATGAAATATCTCATTTAACTCTCCGAAATGGAGGGTTGATAAGACACTCGGTCTGTTGATATGAAGAAAAAAAAAAAAACAATTAAGACACTCCGTGTCACTTCTTCATCCTCGTAAAGCTAAAATAGAAGTTAAAACCATGAAATACTCCACGTAGAAGATTTAAAAAGTAAATTTACAAGAAAAACACCACGCCTGGGTTGGAATTTGCTCGAAGGACAACAGGCCCCCCGCCCCGCCCTTTAAAAACACCACGCGGCCAGAACACCACCATTCATCTGAGGTACAAATATAAATGCAGGTAGATGCAAATAGAGTTTGCAACCAGAGCACCAGAAAATGGTTTTTTGGTTTATTTTTTTTGTGGTTTATTGGGTCCTTTCGATGAGACGAATCTAACAAGTATGAAATTATAGTGAAAATTAATTATTTTTTAAATAATGCCAAAATTAAACCAATAAGCCACGTATTTTTGGCTTTATTCAAAAAAAAATTCGTTTTGATTATAATTTTATACTCTTTAGATTCGTCTCGTCGAGAGGAACCAATAAACCACAAAAATTTGATGCAAAACTAACATTTGCGAAAAAAAATTGAATAAACACAAAACGAATAAACTAAAAAAACCGGTTTAAATTCTTTTGGCAAAGAAGGCCCTATTCTGTTGTTAATTTACTGGACTGATTATAAGGTAATAAGAAGATTAAAAAAATACACTATTCAATGTACTTTTTTCATTAATTTATATGATTTCATATGTTTTTATACATTTTTTATATTTTTTAATTTTTTAACTTTACCGACAGCTTGACTTATTTTATAACATTCCATGCAAATATTGGCAATATATGCACGTGCTTCAAACAATCAGGACAGTGGTCGTTGAAAATTCATGTCTTGACGGATAGGAATTTATTGAACCATTCTATGTTTAAATTAATTTCTCCCTCTGTTGCGCTTCCTAGCGTACACCAGTTGATGGGTTTCACACCACACGAAATTTTTTTTGGTACTTACCCACGTGGTCGAGCCTATGTGATTCCCAAACGTTACATTCGAGCCATCCAAAAGTGTATTAGATGGCTGAGACTAAAACACTCTCTCTCCTCTTTCAATCTAATTTTTTCTCTCCAAATCTGGACCACTCAAAGTCAAACTGAACGACCTAGATGCGCCGGTATTAAAAAATTGCTCACACCACACACACCGTAAATAATGGAAAATTTTAAAATCAACCCGCTGGACTATCGTTTAGGTTTAAAAAGTGTATAAGATTATGAACGTGTAAAAGTGTAAATAAATTTTTGAAAAAATTAAATTGAACTGTGTATTTTTTACTTTCATCTTACCTTATTGTTAACCCAGTGAATTATCAATTGAAGAACTCATAAATTTTGTAAGGACTAAATTCCGGAGTCTCGTTGTATTGGCAATTCCGTTTGACAAAACACATATTTTATATCGAGTTGTAATTTATTTTTCTTTATACATTTATAGAGTGTCGGTTTAGGAATGTGGGCTACATTTTTTGCAATTGTACGGTCGCACACATAGATTGGTTGACAGATTGATTTAGGTCATTTTTTATGTCAGATTGCAATCAGTGTAGAGTAGATTGAAGCTGCACACACACAGACAGGCACGCAATTGTAGTTGGAGAAGTGTAGATTTTTTGCTGAATGTTGCATTTGGTTATTACAGTGTACACTCATGTGTACATTGATCCAAAAATTAAAGTGTTGCCTAAATGTTCTCTTTTGTTGTTTGTTTTAAGTTTGATGGCGAATCCAGTGGTTCTGTTGTGCAAGCGGGGTGAAACTAGTGTTGGTGTGCTCTGAAAGCTTGAAATTTCACTTTTTGATTGGTAAGTTGTTTGCTAAGTGGAAAGACTTGAGTGAAGGATGCTTTTCGTTATCTTACTCGATTGAAGGTCATCCAAATTGTCTGTTGGATTGTGATGAGGATTTGACTGTTCTACATGCTCTAGCTGTGAGTTATCGAATTGGACATATTAAATATTGTAGTGAAGGAGTCAGTTGGATTTAGTTTTCCTGTTGCGTTTGACAATGGATGTAGTAGCAGTTTGATTGTAGAAGGTGGTGAGGTTGTGCTTGTAGGAGGTGGTGAGGTTGTGCCTGAAGTTGGTGATGGGTTGGACATGATATCATCATTTTCTAGTCATCCAAGGAAGGAATTGAAGTCTGATGCTTGGCGTAAAGCAATTACGAGAGTGGATCAAGTTTTTGTTGGTGGTGCTTGTGCTTTTCGTGATTCTTTGTGCAAGTTCTCTTTGTTTTTTGGGTTTAAGTTCATATACGTGCGCAATGATTCTAAACGGGTTATTGCACAGTGTCGTTCTACAAATTGCAGTTGGCTTGTAAAGGCAGACCTAGAATAGCCTAGTGGCTAGTTTCGGATAAAGGAATTCAGAAATGAACATTGTTGTGGGGCTGATGTGTTATCCACGAGTAGTTATCGGAGCAACTCGGGTTTGATTGGGAGATTATTTTGTGAAAGTATGCGCTCGTCCCCGTCCAAACGTGCAGTTGATGTACAGAAGGAGTTGAAGGTTGATTATGGGGTTGACGTTACTTATCGTAAGGCATGGTTGGGTGTTGAGAAAGCTAGAGGGTTCTTGTATGGTGACTATACGAAATCTTTTAAAGAATTAACTTGGTTTGTGGATGCGTTTAAAGGTTCCAATCCTAGTAGTGCTTGCGATTTAGAGCGTGATGAGAGTAATCGTTTCAAATGGTTATTTGTTGGGTTTGCAGCTTGCAAGTATGGGTTCAACTTCTGCCTACCTCTTGTATTCATTGATGGTACGTTCTTGAACGGGACTCACAAGGGGTGTTTGCTATCCGCTTGCGCCAAAGATGGTAATCAAGGTGACACATCCAACTACTTGTGTTTAGGTGCTGTATTTGAAAAGTACTGTGATTGAGTAGCTCTGAATTTTCACTAACTGTTATTGTTTTGTAAGTTCTATTTTGTTTTTTGTTTGGTTCAGCTGCTGTTTGAAGATGATTTTTTTTTGTAAATTATTTTCAAATTCACTACCTGCAATTTTTGCCTATTTACAGCAGCTTTTTGGATTTACTGTAGGTCTATATCCACTCTGTGTTGGTGTTGTTGATTCTGAGAATTCTGAAAATTGGCTCTGGTTCATGAGTAAGTTGAGAGATTTTTTGGATTAGGGAAGGGAAGTTGTGGTCATTTCCAATCGTCATGATGGGTTATTGAGAGTTGTTGAAACTATTTTCCCTTCTTCGCCTCATTCTTATTGTCTAGTTCATCTTAAAGCAAATCTGCAGAAACATATGGGGGATTGGATACTAAAAAGAAGAAACACATTATGGCCTTATTCCACAGATGTGCTTATGCACCGATTGTGACAAAGTTTGATAAGCTTTTGAGTAAGCTCAAGGTAGATGGTGGGGTAAAAGTAAATGAGTTTTTGTCTAGATTAGGAAATGAACATTGGTGTCGTTCTTATTTCGTAGGGAAACGATATGGTGAGTTGACATCCAATCTTGTCAAGTGTTTCAATTCCTGGATAAAGAAAGAACGTCTCTTGCCAATTACTCAACTTGTTGATACGATTAGAGTGAAGTTAATGGATCAAATGTCTAAGATGAGGGATTTAGCAGTAAAGTGGAAAACTATTATTTGTCCGAAAAAATACAAGAAAGTTGGGGAGTTGTTTACTTTAATGAAGACTTCGAATGTGGTTACGTTGAATGGCAAGTTATACGAAATGCACTATGATCCATCTTTTAGTGTTGATATTAGGTTGCGTACTTGTTCCTGTGGAGAAGGCAGATTAACAGTTTCCTGTGTGTTCATGGTATTTGTGCACTGAAGAAAGGTAGGAGGAACATAAACGATTACCTGGAGAATTATTACTTCTCCAAAACTTATCGTGAGACATACTCAAAGTGTATCAACCATGTACCTACGATTTGGAAGAGTGCTGATCTTGATGCTTCTGATGATATTCTTCTTCCACTGCTGTGCAAGAGACCTCCGGGACGACCACGCACGAAAAGGATACCATCAACAGGAGTGCAGATTAGGAAGGTTACTTGCAGCAGGCGTGGAATGGTCGGTACGCATAATAGAAGTACTTGTACAGAGCCGTTGGAGAGTTGATTTTATAGTTGGTTTGATTTTAAATTCGTTTGGCACTGTTTTAAAACTTGCCAACTTCAATTGTTGATGATTTTCACTTGTTTCTGGATATTGTTGAGGAGTTTATGATGGAGTTTTATTTCATAAAGTAGGCCATCTATTTTGATGGAATTTTTTCCTGTTTTGACTTGTTGTTTTCTGCTAAATGTTGCACTCGGTTATTACAGTGTACACTCATTCCAGTGCATTGATATTACAATGTACACTCATCCAAAAAAACAAGTACCTATTATAATTCGCCTATTCGTTGATTTCTTACATGTACATAATACCCTGCGGGCCCTACAAGATGACAGATTCAGATTATTGTGATAAGGTGTCGGTGGGACCCCAAAGGAATTTTCTGTAAAGGGGTGATTTATACCCCATCCGTTAAAAAGTTTTTCTCTTTTAAATATTCTCTTCCCAAATGAGAAAATAGTTAGGGGTTGTTTGGTAAGTTTATTTTTTGCATTTTCAAATTCTAATGCCAAAACTGTTTTTTGAATGTGCCAAAACTCAAGTGCATGAAATAATTGTACTCATGTTTAAAGTATAAATTTTTTATGCAATAGAGTTTTGGCATAATCAAAAATTATTTTGGCATTATCACTATCTTTCTGATTTTGAGCTTTTGGTGTTTGGGAGCTATCTCCCAAAACAAATACACGGACAACTCATTCTTATTGTTGCACATTCTAGTGCGGAAGTGAAAAACACCCATACTAGTATTACTCAACAAATTTGAAAAATCCTAGATCGCCTAGGTTTAATAATTTGCTAGGTTTTATCGCTATTTATGAAACCCTAATTGAATATTTGATAATTAAAAAAAATCAATCAATCAATCAAAGGAAAGCGGATAATCGAAGAACATCAAATATACGTGAAAAACCCTTAATGCATGGGTAAAAAACCACAGGAAGGAATCAATCCACTATAAACTCATTTTGTAGTTACAAGTAATCTTACCCTACGATTTGAATCGCTCACAATCGCTCTAAGATATACTTGTCGAATCCTTGTACACCACACCCAGTGATTGACCGCCGTTGCCTTGAATCCACAAGCCTTCCAATACCCTTCAAAAATCCACCAAAGGCAAACTCAAACAAGGTTGAGAACGAATATGTACAAACTTCTTGAAGTTAATTGCTTTGATGACTGATGCGTAAGTTGTACTCCAAGACTCAATATTGAGAACCCTCTCAAAAACTTCTCTTGCCTCTCACGTCTCAATGGTGGCTGCAAAAGACGTGTCCAAACCCTAGTTGTTGCCGCTTTTTTATAAGCCTTTATGCCGCATGCTCGAGCACTTGTAGGCTGCTCAAGCACTTCACCAACAGACCTTTTTCCAATTGGATATTTTTCACATTCTACCATTATTTTCGCATTCTTTTGTCAGAAGTTGTTACCACTTTTGCTTGATCTGATCACCACCACCATCCATTCTTTCAATGTGAGAGATGTTCATGTTCAACTCCAAGTTTTATTTTGTTCTTATTATTTTCACTCTCTTCACAGTTGATAAAAATACAACTGTATCACACAAATTTCGAGTTTGCAAAAAAGACGGAAAGATGTTGACCAAAAAGAATTAATTTTATTGAATTGAGAAATTAGGGTTTACATTCTCTGTGACAATTTTTAATTAAAGAAAATAAATCCTCTGATTCTTCTCTTCAAGAGTTTGATTCGAGGGCTTGACGATTGTTCTCGAATTGAACGACGAGATCTTCTTTGGCCTTTGCGAAGATCACGGTGAATTTGACGAATTTTAACTTGAGGGCTTTGAAGCTTCTTCTCAAGTTGAATTTGCTTGATCTTCTTCAATTTTGTTGAAAAAGATGGCGAAGTTGTGACAGTTGACTTGAGGGCAGTGGAGCTTCTTCTCAAATTGGTCTTTGAGGTCTTCTTCAATTTTGATGTTCCTTGAAGCTTTCTAGATATTGAAGCCTGCTGATGCCACGCCATGGAATGCCTTGAAGTTTTTCACCTTGAAGTTTGCCATGATAGCGAAGCCTACTATGAGCCATGCCACAAAGATGGAGAGAGATAGTGGAGCGGCTCTACCTTATTCCATCGCCCATGGAGTTTGAAGGAGTCGTGCAAAAGCAGGTCAATGCAAGCGAACTACTCTACCATTTGCAATCGTCCATGAAGTTTGAGGGATCACAACAAGAGCACACCAAGACAATGGAGTGCCTCTACCTTCTACCATCATCCATGGAGTTTGAAGGACTCGTGCAAAAGCAAGCCAAGGTGAGAGAGCAACCCCCTTTTCTGCAATATCTATGGAGTTCAAGGGACCATAGAAGAGGCAGGCCAATCCAAGCGAGCGACTCTATTTGCTAATCACCCACGGAGTTAGAAGCATCATAGGAGAAACAAGCCACAACAAGGGATCATCTCTTCTTCCTTCGATCATCAGTGAAGCTGGAGGAGGCACTATGACATGGCACTGTTTAAAGCGCATAGAGTCTCGATTTTAACCACGAGACTAAGGATGTACCAGTTCTTTTGAAAAGTCATAAGAACAATCCGTCCACATGATCCATCACATGTTGCTTTATTTGATTTGGTTGACTAAACTAGGAATTTTAGTCCAAGTTGCCTACGTACCCCAAAGGGATCAAGTCAAATGTAGTTCAATAGTTTTGGGTTTTTTTTGAATTTTTTGATTTTTTTTTTTTTTTGAATTTGCCGTCCACAGTTTAAACTCATGCGGGCCAAGAGTAACATGCAGTTTAGGCTCTTGCGTCATGGAGTGACTCGCAGTTTAGGCTCATGCGTCGGGGAGAGTCGTAGAATCTTCAAGTTTTCGAAGATGGCTGACAGTTTAGGCTTTTATCCAGGAGGAGATTTGAATTTGATGTGCTTTGAGGATTATACTCCTGAGTTGGTGGAGCTATGAGGTTTGAGGGCTCAAAGATTGTCGTGATCGAGTACAACGTTGCTTCATCTTCATCCTCGTCATAGTTGTACTCTAGAGATGAGGGCTCTCCACTTGCTTTTAATTCACTTGAAGAAGAGTTTTCTAGCTGCCATTCATCTTGACGCTCTGGATCAACATCACCTTCTTTTTCAGAAATTACGACGGTAAGCTCCATGTCATGAGCTCGTGTGGCCAATTCTTCAAAAGTCTTTGGCTTTATGCCTTGCAAAGTGTATTGAAGGCTCCAACACATTCCTTTGGTGCACTTCTCAATGGCCAAGGCTTCTGACATGCGAACTTTACAATTGAGGCTCAAGCTTCTCCATCTATTAATGTAGGCAATGACTGGCTCACATTCTTGCTGATGAGTGTAACTGAGTTCAGTCATGTTGACGATGCGCCGTGTGCTGAAAAACCTATTGAGGAAATCCCGCTGCAATTGGTCCCAACTGTCTATAAATTCGGCTCGAAGTCTATGTACCAGTCAAAAGCATAACCTTTCAGCGACCGTACAAATTGTTTGACGAGCAAATCTCCATCGGTTCTAGCACTACTACATGTCTCCACGAAGTGTGCAACATGTTGCTTAGGATTGCCCATTCCATCGAATTGCAGAAATTTTGGAGGCTGATAGTTTTCCGGCATTTTTAGTTGTTCTATCCTCCGTGTGTAAAGCTTAGTGTATGACCGAAAAATTTGAGAGTTCCTCGCATCTTTTTCAACAATTGCCCCCATGATGAACTCATTCAATTGATCAGCAGGGATCAATCCATCATTCGAGACTTGAATCTTTTTACTTGAAGTATCTGAATTTGTTGAGACTTTGAGTACCTTGTGTGAAACACCTTCGCACGAAACTAAGAAAATTTCTTCTAAAGTAGCTTCGTGCGAGGTTTCGAGGACTTCTTGTTTAGGAGCTTCAGGCCAAGCTTTGAGAACTTCATGTGGAGTTTCTTTAGTAATAGACTCAGACGAATTTTTCACGCTGCACCTTGACATTCTCACTTGATCCACCTTATCTGAAAGCTCTTTAAGTTGAGTTTCTTGTTGTTAATTATGCTTCACAAGCTTTTCAAGAGTCTTGGCCAACGCTGCAACTTGTTTCTCAAGAGTAGACGATTGCACCATCATGACTGGCATAACTACATCATTAGAGTAGTCAAGAGACTTGAAGTGTAGATCTTCACAACGAGCGGAAGGCACAAATTTGTTGCTTTTTGCCGACTGTCGGAAGATGGATAGTTGCATGCGCACTTGTTCACCCATCGAGGGGTCGACTTCTTTTGCCCCCAGCATGCTTAAGATGATGAACGATTTGCTTGGTGTCATGGAAGATGCATTTTTATTTCCTCCAGACATATTTGATAATATGTGTAATCTTCAAATTTGATTTGGAAGAGAAGAGATGAGAGGCAGAGATTGTCCCACTGGGCATGCCAAAATTTGTATCACACAAATTTCGAATCTGCAAAAAAGACAAAAAGATGTTGACCAAAATGAATTAAATTTATTGAATTGAGAAATTAGGGTTTAAAATCCCTGTGACAATTTCTAATTAAAGCAAATAAATCCTCTGATTCTTCTCTTCAAGAGTTTGATTCGAGGGCTTGACGCGTGTTCTCGAATTGAACGACAAGATCTTCTTTGGCCTTTGCGTAGATCACGACGAATTTGACGGATTTTGACTTGAGGGCTTTGAAGTTTCTTCTCAAGTTGAATTGCTTGATCTTCTTCAATTTTGTTGAAAAAGATGGCGAAGTTGTGACCGTTGACTTGAGGGCAGTGGAGCTTCTTCTCAAATTGGTCTTTGAGATCTTCTTCAATTTTGTAGAAGGAGATGTGGATTTGTAGATGTTGATTTGAGGGCTTTAGAGCTTGGTCTCAAATCGGTCTTTGAGATCTTCTTCAATTTGGTAGAAGGAGATTTACAACTTGTGGATTTGGCTTGAGTGTTCTTCGGAGCTTTGGAGCTTTGATCTGAAGAGGCGTCTTGCTTGATGTAGACTTGAATGTTCTTCAGAGCTTTGAGGCTTTGATTTGAAGAATCGTCTTGCTTGTCGATGACTTCAAGGAGTTCTGAACGGCTTCGAGGCTTGATCTTCAGAGCTTTAGATGCTTGAGCGTGTTGATGACTTGAAGGAATTCTGAAGGGCCGGCTTCGAGGCTTGATCTCCAGAGCTCTTGATGCTTGTCTGATGGAAGCTCCAATGTGTCAATGGAAAAATATGAGAGGGAGCACCTATATTTATAGGGATGTGAGATGGAGAGTTTATGGCAAATTGTAATTCTTTCCATACGTATCTCTCTAATTATTTCCTTATTTGATTTAAAGGAAAATAATTAGAATAAAATAAATATCTTTCTTCTTATTTATTTTGGGAAAGATAATTATATATAATGAGATATATAGAATTTATTTCACCAAGTGGCATAATTTGATTGGCCAAACTTGATGTAAATAACTGTGTCATTTTGACATGTGGCGGCATTTAATTTGGAGTAATTTATCGAAATGGTCCCTTTAGTTTCACCACAGTCTCGATTTCGTCCCTCTAGTTTCAATTTCACTCTAACGAACCCTGTAGTTTCAATTTTGGTCGATTTGAGTACAATTGATAACGGCCGTTAGGTTAAAGATAACAGAAATCG
>JAXBDA010006719.1:0-19884 GCA_036023075.1 Gaultheria prostrata
CCAACTTATACCATGCCGTTCCGTGCCGTGCCAAGATTTTACCGTGCCTCTGGCGTGCCGTGCCGCCTCCCGACGTGTCGTGCCCGTGCCGGCCCGGCCCGTTTGACACCTCTAGTGCGCACCTATAGTACTTGTGCCCACAAGTTCTATTCCCACTTTGATTTTTTGAAAATTTATTCCAACAACGTGAAAATCTATTTTTGATCACGTTGATTTTTCCCATGCAATGTTAATGTGATCAGTAAATAAAATGAAATAGAAATCACAGAATTTTTGCAATATAGTATAAAAATTGATTTTTGGAAAATGGGATTCAAAAGTGGACGATTGGAGCGCACAAATGGGCATTGGTGCACACCAATGCTCTTTCAGCATTTAAGAGAGAGAGGTTCCAGCCGAGAAAAAGAAGAAGGAGGAGGAGAAGAAGAAGAAGAAGAAGCAGAGGAAGAAGAGCAGAAGAAGGAGAAGAGGAGGAGAGAAAGGAACTCGTTGCCGACGTGCCTAATAAATGATGCAGATGCTATGGAAGAAGACTATCTCGGGCATTTTAAGCCTATGGCAACATTGTAATTATGCAACTGTGAAATTTTGCGTCGGCTCCACCCATGTCCGACTCGAAACAACCCAACGATCAAGACCCATCACTTTGACATGGCCTAAGCCATTTTTTGGGAGTTCACAGCCCCGAATAGTCAAATTTGCCGTTTAAGGAAACATTTGAATTGTCAATTACTTGGGCAAAGAAAAACTGAATTAAGTTGCGCTTTTGAGAGAAAGTCTTAGAATTTTCTCTAGTTTCTAACTTGCTATTATTTCCAGATTTTTCATTTTCGGTAATTTTTCATGAATTATTAATTCGGCTTCCTTTCTAGGACGAATCAATTAGGGTTAGGGTTTTTACCTATTTATTGAGTTGTAAACCTTTGGGGCTAAGCATTGATTATTATTGAATGAAAAAGAGTCTAGAGCATGTTGTTTTAAACCTTTCAAGTTTGTGACCGATTGTTGCATGTCCTTTTCTGTAGTCCATAAGGTGCTCTGTATCAATAAATCCCTCCCTTACCCAAAGTATATTTAGTAGGCCTAGACATGATATTAGTGTTTGGATTGAACCCGAGCAAAACATATATAGGTAAATCCCATCTCCCCAAGTATGTTAAGGGATTACTATTAATTTAGGATGGTGATACTGCCACGATTGGTTTGGTTAATGCCACGACCATTTATCCCCCTTTGACACATATACCCTCATCAACCAAACCGCACACTCCCTCATCCCCTCTCTCTACCCCTCTCCCTCTCCCTCTCCGTATCCCTATCCCTTTATCTCGTGTATTGCAATTGCGGCACTCCAACATCTACGGTACAACGAATCCAAAGATCAATGTTGCCGCCACCTCTCGTCTCCGGTCTTTCCAATTGAACAACATTTCTAAGTCCTCAGACATGCTCCATTGCCGCTGCTCGTCGCTGCGTGGCCCGCCTCATCAATCAATCACCACCAGTGGGTTGGCCTATGATGTGGTTTGTAATTTTGCGAGAAATTGGTCTTTGAATTGAGTAGTACTAGGTGATTGAAGGTTCCAAATGGATAGATCGGATGGCTGTGACAATATTCCGTAGATTGTCGATGTGTTTGGGGGCAACTCACTTGGTATCAGAATGGCTATTGCACAATCTGAAAGGGGAGATCGGTTATATATACATATATATATATTGAAGAATGATCGGTGACAAATTCATCTTAAAGTATTTTTCGTTTTCAAGGCATCCTCGTCATTGACCCCCTAATCTGACTCGACGCCGCCGGCGATGGTGGAGTATTGATGAGGTCCATGAGGGGACATAAAAACAAGCCAATGGACGGGGATACTGCCTCTGAGGATGAAGAAAGAGGAGTGAAGTTGCAAGGAGAGAGAACATGAGTATTCTAGCTGATAAATGAGGATAAATGTGTCAAGAATCAAGATGGACAACTAGTCGTGGCACTAATAAAAGTGATCGTGGCATTAGCAGTGCCCTTAATTTATTGCTGAATAGTGTCCAATTTCGTGGTAGATGTATAACTATACATGATGCAAGTGCTGGGACCACCCCATGGCTCCATGGACGTCGAATAGGACCTCCCATGGACCTCCACATGGACGTGGACAACCTCACATCCTATCACGGACCATTTAGCTTTTTGCATGGTTATAAAATTTCAGTTTTTTTAACTCGGCAAAAGAAAATTTATTAATCATTGAAAACAAATTATAATGATTAAAAGGATCCACAAGAAGCAAGACATCACAATGAGCCACGGACATCCCAACTAAGTTGGCAATTGGCACCCCCGAGCCTCAACAGACACAAGCCCCCAAGGACCGCAAGGGCAAGGCCGGCTAATAGGGGGGGCAGGGGAAGCACGGGCTTCCGGCCTCCAAAAAATGTTAAAATCGAGAGCCTCCAAATTTTCAGTACCCTATATGTATCTACTTTTATATATTAGGCCCAAATATTTTTACTCTAAGCCTCCTCAAAAAAGATTAAATGGATTGGATATATTGTCTATCGAGAAGGATTTGACGAATAAACTTGAGTTTGGAGACTTAAGTAGTATATTTACGGCAAAAAGTGCGGGACGAATAATTTTCAAATGATAAATTTTGAGATATTGTAAGGTTCCATTTTTTTTGGGATAATCGTATGTATACTTTTGTAATGGTGAAGTTTTATGATAGTGTTTTTTGTACGAAACTTTTTGTCGACCAACTTTTGTATGAAACATATAGGGAGACCTTGTTTAAGGGGTACGCTTCCAGCCTTCAAAACTTATGAGCCAGCCCTGCCCAAGGGAAAAGAAACCGAAATAAAGAGTTGGCAAGATGCCAAACACAAAAGACGAGAACAAAAATGAAATGGTCCACATGATCCGACCAGAGGAATACAACAAAATTCAAACCCAATCTCTGGAGGGCCATCTTGATACCAGAAGCACGAATACCTGCAAAGCGACACCTCCATGATTCTGATTTGATATCCAATCACTACTTGCAAAGACACACCCCTGATTTATAAAATTTCAGTTTTACTCCTATAGTCCATAAAGTTTCATAATACATGGGGTATTAATAAAATAAATGTATTGCTATTTTAAGAGCTTATATAATCAAGTTAGATTCTTTTATATATTTACTGGAGTAATATTTTTTTATCATAGGGGCTACATGGCTCACTGGATTTCTCGACAAAAATTTGCTAAAAAATGGGCCCGCAAAAAGTTGTTCTGTATTCATTAATTAAATACAAGTCTATGAAATTAGGCCGAGTTAGCCAAAACAATTCTTCTCCTCAAAATTCTTAAACATGAATTTCGAGATGGGTCATTCTTCTCACATACATCAATTATTTTTAAGAATTTTAGCACTTTTAACCAAAAATAAGAAACTGTACATTAGAATGAGTCCATTAGATAAGAAAAATAAATATTGCACGAGCAAGCATAGTGATATTGGTGCTTTTATAACAAAAAAAGGTGAAAAGGCTGAAGTAATGATTATTTTAAAAGTGTCTTTACTAGAATGATGTAACCCCCAGATTCGCATCACAACAATTATTGCATAATGAACATCCGTAATTAATATTCCCTCCGTCCCAAATTGATAGTCCACTACGAAACTACGTGCAATTTTCAAATTAAAAAATAATGTATTTATCGAAATAAATTTTGAATTTTTTTTGCACCGTATAAAAGTTCTCAATGAGATCTATCAAACAAGATCCATAATGCATATTTTTTGAGGTTCACATTAAAAGATATAAGCCATTGAAAATGGTACGCAGTCCCAAAATGGACTATCATTTTGGGACGGAGGGAGTAATTTGGCTTACGAAGTGACCTCACTTAGCAAATTCACAAGAAGGGAAAAGCAAATTCACACCAAGGGAAAAGAAACTCCATGGGAACATGAACCGAACCATAATTTTACTTTTGTGATGACGAAAATATATGTACGTAAAAAATTTGGTGGTAGGAAATCTATATAATTCAGCGATAATTTTTTTTCTATATAATAATTGCATTTTCTGATAACCTTGTGGTGATGGCCGCTACCACTTGTCTCCCCTGACTCCATCCTTGCACGGGAACCATGAATACATGCATATTAGAGAGAACAACATAATTCACGATTAGTTGAGTGCTTGTGGGCCAATTGCCGGCTACTTTGAACGGAAGATGTCTAAAATCTGCCGCTTAAAGTCCGTTTAACATCTCGAAGCAGTATTCAAACTCAATCATCACCGACCAAAAACAATTCCTGAATTTTGTTCATAGTATTTTCATTTTATGAAAAACTACTTATTTATTAGTCCGTCCCGTCCGTGATTGTTGATACATTTTCGGTATTCATGTCATGTTTTAGATTACTATATCTTCCAATTTATAATGAGTTTCATGAAACTGAAAATTTCGTATAGCAGAACTGGAAGCTCCTTTTTGGTTGACACTTTCATGCCGAAACACACACTTTCACATGTATCCCTCTTTATTACTTTGTAATTTCTTTTATTATTTTTAGAGCGTCTGTATAAGTTGTAGAAAAAATTAATTGTTTCTTGTAATGGTCGGTAGTTAGTCATGACGGATGCCATTTGTAACAGAGGATTTTGCGGACTGATTTGCACGAGATTGGAAAGATTGGGACAAATGCAATTGGAAAGATTTTATCAGCAAGAAAATCTTTCTCAACAAGGAAGGACTCGGCAGTCCTTAATTAAAAGGCAATCAGATAAGTGTGAACGACATCTTCAGTTGATTATATGGTTTCATTAAGGCAATTAGACAAGTGGAAAGTTTACGGATTGATTCTGTCTCACGGCTCGAGAGACGGCTCGATCTATTCCTGTTGTATATCAAAAGTCTATAAATTAACATGTGCGGGCAACACAGAGAGAGACGTCTTTTTTTTAGTAGCCAGAGACTACTCCTTTGAGTAAAGAGACATACGTCTGTTCTAGTACTTTGTGCCTTGGAGTTCAATCTCAATACTCTTCCAAGTATTCTCTAAGGAGTTTGAATCACCTTCAATCTCTACGATTGAGTTGCTTCCGGTGGATTTCGGAACGGTAATTGGAAGGCTGGAGGATTCAAGGCGGCGGCAGTCAAGCACGGGATATCGTGAACGAGGATTCGGCTATCATTCTTGAGTCAATTGTGAGGATTCTCAGTTATGTAGTAAGTATGATTGTAACCGTACAATGTTGTTTATAGTGCTTGATTCCTTCCCGTGGTTTTTTCTCATTTAGAGTTTTTCCACGTATATCCGGTGTTCTTCGTATTTTTGTTTCATTGCCTACTTATTTGCTTTGTCTTTTTCTTTTTTGGCACTGTAGTAGGAATTTCAAGAATTAATTAAGATTTATCAAATAAGATCCATATTGCATATTTGTAGAGATTCGTATTGAAAATATGTTGTATAATTTTTAAAAGTGTGTGGAATAGTATTATTAGGCTGTGACAAAAAAAAATGGACGGAAGGAGTATTATTAGGTTGTGATAAGAAAATATTTTTATGGAAAACATTTGTCAGGGACAATGATATGAATTGTTACGCAATGTTATGAATTCAAGAAACTCTAACCTCCCTGAGGCTTTTGACAAATACATTACCTTCCCCTGGTTTCAGGAATATTCCTTAGTTTTGAAACTAATAAGCTCGGAAACCTCCTTTTTCCCCATAAATTTAGCTTGACGGCGTTACTTTTCATTACAAAAAGACTAAAACGACCTCAAACATTAATGTAAAATAATAGTTACAAAAAGACTGAAATGCCCTCATATGTTAATATAAAATAATGGATAACGTATATGGCTTATTAAATCGACCTTCCCCTGCTATGTTCCACATATTGTTTTCATAATCAAGTATATACAAAACAGGTAGCAAGTGTGGAGAAAAATGCAAACATAAACAACCAATCAAAAAGTATAAAAAATTCATCTTCAAAAAAAAAAAAGGTTAGTATTTGTTGTACTAGTTAATTTAAAATTTGGTGTAATAATATTTTTTTTTGTTACCTAGATGGTCTGCAAAAGTAATATATACGTATTGCTCAAGAGAGGGCAAAAAATTTCTCTAAAGAACTATTTATTTTGGGAAAAAATCCTAACGTGTTTTAGTAGCCAAACAGAATTGGAATAAGTGATTGTAGTTATCACTAATAAAATTAAGCCTTGGTCAAGAACAACTATTTATGGTGTCTGTCAAAATTAAGTTTCAATCATTGACCGCATTATTTTCTTGTGTTGTTGAACCTTGAATTTATGTTGGTAAACAAAACACGGTGATAAAGCGAAATCAGTGGATAAATAATTAGGTTACGAATATTATTTTTTGTTGGTTAAAAATAGCAATAACACCGGTTAATTACCAATGTTTTTAACCTAGATAAGAAACTAATTTGGGATTTGCTACCTATGGCTCCAGAGATTGGGCAGAAGTTTCAGAGCTCATCAAATCCAGAGTGGCCCTTTGGGCAAAATCCAAAATTGGGGGAAACATCTTCCCACTCGACGACTGCATTTTCAGAGAAGTTGTACAATCTCTGTAATCTTTGCTCTTCTTTTTTCCTTTTCTTTCTCTGTATTCGCACCATCAAGGCCTGTCTTGATGTGTTTCTTATTTTACCTGTTCGCATCTTGCTAGCTCCTCATTTGGGTCTGAAGTGGCTTTGATCTCCTAGTGAGTCGTTGTTTCCCTAGTTGTGATGTCGTTTTACTTCTTCCATTTTAATCTTTGTATCTTCAGAGATTAATAAATTTTCTGCTTTTCAAAAAAAAAATTGTTTTTAACTCACCAATATTCACCTTTATGCAAAGGAAAATATTATTATTGTCCATTACTTTTTTTTAAATATTTTTGAATCCAATAAAAAAAAAGCGAGAGAGAGAAATAGAACCTAACTTCTTTTACTTCAACATCTATTCTTGTTTTTATAGCAAGACTAATAACACAAAAAATATCATATGATCTTAATAATTTGACGGTGACAAAACTCTACAAGAATATAGTCATGTGTTAAGGATTATATAGAGGCATTTTTGGCATCCAAAGACATTTATGCGTTTTAGTTTCAAAGGTAAGAGAGGTTAATGTACTTCCTCCGTCCCTTTTATAGTGTGTATATTTCCATTTTAGGTTGTTCTTTAATAAATGTGTGTTTTGAAAAATTAGTAGGTACATATCCTATTTTGCCCTTAAAAATAGATTCCTTTTTAAAAAGTTAGTGGGTATTATTATATTGATAATGGTAAGTAATGGAAAGTAGTTGTAAAAGTTGATATGAGAGAAAAATAGTTGGAATTCCCAAGTAACACACTTAAAAATGGACGGAGGGAGTATTTTTTAAAATTAGAGGGAAGGTCAGTGTATTTGTTAGAAGCCTCAAAGGTGGTCAGGATAATTTATCACAAATGTTATGAATTTATGACCAATAATAATGCCACACAAAAGTTATGAATTCAAGACTGCCATATATTACTATGATATTTTATGCAAATTTGCAAATGCTATAATATATAGACCATACAAGGATGCATATACAAACCGAGATAAGGGTGTGTGCGTTGTAGCATTTTTCCTACTCTTGAATGTTTTGAAATTTTTTGGTTCTTGGACAGGAAAAATTACTTACATTTACAACAGAAAATGCCCTTGAAGATGCATGCTCTCACTCTGCATAGCTTCAAAATATGGGCCTCTCACTCTGCATAGCTTCAAAATATGGGCTCCAGTAATATTTTTCTTACCAAATACAACCTTATTAATTCCTGTCCAACCATATCTTACTCCAAGAAACCGCTTGGATGCGTAAAATCCATCAAACAGACGCTTGTGGTACATCTTCTATTTTTTTTCCCACTGACGATACTTAATTTCAACTCACCAACTAAAATGGACTATTAATAGGGTTAGAATAGCGGTTATAATAAATGACAAATCTACAAACACAACTTTAAAATACTATAATGATGGACACAACTGTGTCCTTAACCGTTTGATACATATGAATCCACGTGTATCGAACAGCTCCGGACGCGATTGTGTCCGGAGTTGTTTTGAAAGAAATAAGTAATTGCCAAATCTCTAGATTTCATCATATATACATATGATCTAATAAAGACTCCCTCACAGAAATTCAGTGAGGACCTCATGAATTGGGGTCGAATCTCGAGGATCCGAATCGCTCAATGTGTTTAAAACGTGTTTCTAAGGGCCATCACGAGGAATCACCCAAAAAAATACCCAGAATGGCTTCATCCGAGCATTTTTTGATAAACTGTATATGTAGGGTTATTATAAAAAATTGCTCGGACGAAACCCTTTCGGGTATTTGTTTTTGGCGATTCCTTGCGTTGGCCTTGGAAAACACGTTTTAAACACATTGAGCGGTTTGGATCGTCAAAATTTGGTCTGAAAAGTCAAAAAAATGATGATCCTCACGGAGGAGATCCTGATGAAGTCCTTATTAGATCATGATTGTATATATATTTATATATATATATATATATACACCGATGAAGCATCATTTTCAGTTAGTGGACCTATATATGTATTATTGTGGAAAATGAGATCAACCTTAAAAAATATTTTATATTATCGTCATCAACCTTAATAGATAGCAATAAATTAGTTTGCACTTGTTGACTTTGGGAAATCAAAGGTCGTCCAATGGGTCCAACCCTCTCTTAAATTAGCTCACGTCAGGTATTTTTCTATTCATCACAGTACTTGTCTTGGAACTATTGATGCTTCCTTGACCATTGCCTTGCCTGGTTGAAAATGTATGTCCATACACGAGAGTCAAAATGGTGTGAAAACCTCATACTTTCATATCATCAATGCAGGGTCATCTCTTGATCAGTTTGTACAGGGAGTGGGACGAATCTAGGAATTCTCCATAGTGGGGGCACCAATTTCTAATACGCTTAAACTCAAATTTAAAGCCTAACACAACGATATAAAACGAGTATTCACCTTACGTAATAAGACTTATAATATATATATTTATATAAGCTTCTAAAGGTTTCTAAAATGGCGAACGATGTACTGTGCACAGCCTTCTCATACTCTTCTATTTTTTGGTTTTGATATGGTGATGCATGTTTTGTTTGAGGCAACAATAGTGGAATGAAGGAGCACTGGGCTTGCCTTCTTAGCTTGGTGACTAATTGAGCACTTGCCTTTTTGTGTGCATTGTATTTTTGTTTTTGGGCTGTTACTGTATTTTCTAGTAGGGAGGCAGGAGAGCAAAAAAATTACAGTGATTTTCTAGTAGGGAGGCAGGAGAGCGAAAAAATTAATGACAAGAGGAGCAGCCCCATGACTCGAACCTGCACCTGCAGGGTAAAATGCCTTTGCCTAACCACTGAGCCGAATCTCACCATTCTCTTTTTGTGCTGAAGTACAAATTTATTACATACTTATACTGTTTTCCCTTATTTGAAAAAAAAAAATAAATAAACCTGGACTCGAGCAGGGGCACGTGACCCCCCGTGCCCCTGTGTGCATCCGTCCCTGAGTTTGTACAAACCTCAATTAATCTCTCGACTCTCTTTATCCATGTGATCCTTTTAACCGATTAGTAAGAATGCAGTTAAAGCTAAACAAGTTGAGAGATAAAAATGTCTACAATTCCTTGACATTGAAAAAACAAACTATCTATTTCATTACAATCACAGAGAGAACCAGAGGTGGAGATGGATATGAGCTAGACCGCCAGAGAGAGAGAGAGAGAGAGAGAGACTGCGTTTGTGACGGTTGGGTGCAAAAATGAAATTTGAACTAGATCCAAAATAAGATTGGAGAGGATCGGTCTCCAACAAAAATATAACAATTTAGTTCTGAAGTAATTATTCAGTAGTCCCGGATCACGGTCACGTGGTGATCTTGATCATTCTAACTTCCAGCACCACACATTAATGTGGGGTCGTTTTATTTTTACTCGATAAAGGTACATCGAGAGATAGGGAAAGGGGAGGGGGGAGGGAATCAACAAAAATTTGAGACCCAAAGAAAAAACAAAGAATGGCAAGTAATGCCAAAGAGCACAATTGAAACAGTAGAAATACGGGCAAGGATTAAATTTTGATACGCCTAATGGCATCTAAATCGCCAACAAAATCTTCGACTTTTATGTGACCCTTAGATTTACTTTGATGTGGCCCCACGAGTGCGTAATAGTAATGTGAGGTCCTTAGATTTACTTTGATGTGGGCCCACGAGTGCGTGATAGTGGAGTGTCCCGGAGTATCATATAGCCGTGGTCCGGAACCGGATGTTCTTACATGTCTAAGGTAAGCACAACCAAAACAGTATGACAATGTGAAACATGTTTGTTATTAAGCAGAGTTAACTCCACTGGGGCTAATGATATGGATAGTTGTGGGGTCAAACAGGTGTAGAAACATGAAAACAGAAAACATGTCACGCGAGGGCACATGTTTAAGGGAAAGTCAATAGTACTACTAGATATATATCGACTTCCGTGAAGCTACATGTCACTAACGTCGTATGTTCCATTTTGTTAGGGTGGAGGGGCCGAAGAGTAAATGGGAAAAGAAAAAGGAGTCAATCGTCACTCCCAAAGTGCCCCACCCTAGTTTGAAACATGAGGCTTCCTGTTCTATTCGTTCGTTAGAAACACGTTAAAATGACACGAGTTTCACGTTTTTCACTGGTGAAGTCGTGGATGTATATATATAGAGTTGAGGGTGGGTTTGAAATTCTGTGAGACTAGGCAAGGACTTCAGTTCAGTCTTCTAAAGAGAGACAGAGAGAGAGAAAAGATGGTGAGGACTCCTTGCTGTGATAAAACTGGACTGAAGAAGGGAACTTGGACTCCAGAAGAAGATCAGAAGCTAACTGCTTATATTACCAAATATGGTTCTTGGAACTGGCGCCAACTTCCCAAGTTTGCAGGTAAAGAAAATTCTTGCACCCATTCTCAGAAAAAAATAAAAAAAAATAAAAAAAAAAATTGCACCCAAATCCAATCAATTGGAAGATACCCTAACATAAAAAATATTCATAATCGGATTTATGGCATAAGGATTTAAGAAGGTCTTTTACTTGCTTGATGTCCGCTATTACATCTTACAATGTACTCTCTTATTTTATCTAGCTATAGAACTGACTGTACAGAAGATTCGACTCTAAGGCCGAGTTTCTACTAAAAAGACTGTCTTCCCACTATAGTCAAAAAGTGGACATTGAATGACCAACTTCTATCATTGATTAAACTGCAACAAACGTATAGTACTTCTGATGGAAGTGATCGAGGAACTCAATATGGTCTTCAGTATATACAATAAGGGCTTCCAAAGTTTCCTGGAAATGCTTGAATGAGATTTACTTACACTTATATATTGGTTCATTTCAAATGCATTTGTCTTATGATCAAATTCGCTTTCTTGTTTGCAGGACTATCAAGGTGTGGGAAGAGTTGCCGACTCCGGTGGATGAATTATCTACGGCCAAACCTAAAGAGGGGGAACTTTAGTAAAGAAGAAGAGCAGTTAATCATCAAGTTGCATGAATCACTTGGGAATAGGTACCTTTTCTTCATATTAATTTTAAATCAATTCTTCAATGCCATGCCAAATGACAATACAGAGCTAATGTTCATTCTGTTAAGAAATATTGTCCCATATTGCTTGGGAGAGGAATGAGTAATCACTTAATATATGACTATATGCTGGGACATCTCCACTCATTGTCAATTGGTTTTGAGTTAGATGTTTCCACTTAGTATCAGAGTAGGGCCCATTCCACTCCACGTTAAACAAAAAAAATTCACAATCCACACCCCACGACAGACCACCAAAAAGGCTGCACGATGATAGGACCCAAAAAGTGGCCACACGTGACAGACCTCAAATGCGGCTGCACGTGAGGGGGATGTTAAGAAATATTGTCCCACATTGCTTACGAGAGGAATGAGTGATCACTTAATATATGCCAGGATCTCTCCACTATAAAGTAATTTTAAAGTTTTTTTTTTAATAACTAAAACTCTCTTCCTCTACAGATGGTCTGCTATTGCTGCCAAATTACCCGGAAGAACAGATAACGAGATTAAAAACCACTGGCACACGTACCTCAAGAAAGTCTCACGACCAATTCCGGTCACAGAAGGCGAAAAACCAAGCCCTACTAGTCGTTCCAAACGCAAAATCATTAGAGAAAAAAGATCAGATCAACCTGATGATTCCTTTCTCAACCCTTCAACAGATCACCAAATCTTGGAAAGCTCTCAATTCCCACCACAAGAATTGTCTAGTATGGACACTGCCGCAGAAAACTCTACAAGCTTTGAAGAAAATGAGGTCTCTCCATACGAAATAGTTTCTGAAATGAATGAAGATTTCTGGACAGAACCATTTTTGGCAGACAATTATGGCGCGACATATGTCCTGTCCCCGTTACTTGACCCTGGATTTTTTTCTTCGGATTCTCCGTTTATGGATGACGAATTTTTATGTTCTTATGGTGCCTTTGATCAGTATGTAACAATGTTTTGAAGTGATAAAACGAATCAATGTTTTCATTAGTGTTGTATGCTCGTTTAAAAGTGATAAAATAAGCACTTGTACGGAGTATATGGTAAAACACTAATACTTTGATGATCATATTTTGTGTGACATGTGATGTGTTTCTCTAATCTATGGTCAGGCTCTCAAGTTGTCCCCTTTTTTTTTTCTTTCCTTCTTTCATAATTTACTACATACAAAAGTCAAAATACAAAAAAGTTTGAGATTTTCATTTTAAGTTTTGTATTCCCAATGAAAAAAGCTCTATACAACAAAATAGACCATTACTATTTCCTCAAAATATTCATTTTCGTCACCTTTTCTTGCGACGAAATTGATTTCCTCGCCAAAAGGTACCATTTGGCGAGGAAACAATAAATCGTTGCCAAATGCAACTTTTGGGCAAGGAATGTGGTGACAAATTACTATTTCCTCGCCAAATGGACACTTTGGGCTACAAATTATTTCGTTATTAAACAAATTATTCAAGTGATGGATATTTTTTAGGACTAAATAACTTTTGATATATAAGTTATTACTCCCTCCGTCCCTTTTTTTTTCGCTCAACAAAGAAGAAATATTTCATTGAAAATAACAAAATATTACAAAAGAGATGAGAGAACCGAAAGGATCCGGATCCTCTATGAGAATTTTTCTGTGAGGGTTTTGTTGTGGGTTTGACAACACACAAAAAAGAAGATCCAACTGCTCACAACTTCCTTCCTTATATATAAATCAAAACGACGTCGTTTCATAAGAAAAAAAAAACTAACGGAGTTAAAGCCCTCACAAATTGAGGTTAACTTCTTCTTCTTCGTTTCTTTTTGTCTTCCTTAACGACCGAATGTAATATTAATGTTATGTTGTACATCCTCATCGCCTATATACTTTGCACATTTGGAAAATAAAAAAATTAGGAGTATATTTTGATATTCTAACTTTTAAAAAAGCAGCCGGTAGTGGGTGCAAAAAAAAAAATTATCAACAAATTTTAATATTATGGGAATTCTTAGAAGGTACATAGCCTTAAATTTGACTCTGGAGAAGCTGGATTTAGAATAGTATTATTTAAATCAGATAAGTTACATAGCCTTAAACTTTGTTGTAACTTAATCTCATACCTACAACAAAAATGTTTATCTATTTTCACTAATGAACAATATCGAATCATAATTTAAAATCCCTTGTCACAGCTATCTAAACACCCTGTTATTTCTATATACTGTCACATGCATATCATTGTGGAAGAAAAAAAGAAACGAAGAAGAAGAAGTTAACGTTAATTTGTGAGGGCTTTAACTCCTTTAGTTCTCCGTTAGTCTTTTTTCTTATGAAACGACGTCGTTTTGATTTAGAAATAAGGAAGGGGGCTGTGAGCCGTCGGATCTTTTTTTTCGTGTGTTGTCAAACCCACAACAAAATCGTCACAAGATCCTCACAGGGAAATCCTCATAGAGGATCCAGATCCGAACCGAAAACATAAAGTTGGCATCACTATCCAACAAACGACATCCCCTAAACCCAAAAAAATACCTAGCCAATAAAGCCCGAAACTTAGCCAAAGCAACAAGACCAAAACTAAAAAGCTAAACAGAAGAACCCACAAAAGAAAAGGCCCAACCAACTCTCAAACAACCAAACCAAGAGGTTGAACCCGATCCAGCCAAACAGAAGATCCCACAAAAGAAGGCCCAACCAACTCTCAAACAAACCAAGAGGTAGAACCCACAAAGCAACCCCAATAAACCACACCTGAGCTTTCCATCAGAAAACCAAACTAGCGCCCGAGTAATTCACTGAAGCTATCTTTGTATAGCCTCGTAATTCCAACTTATTTTCTATCGCATTAATTTTTACAACTTTTACATCTACTTTCCACTACTTACCCTTATCAATATAATAATATCCACTAACCTTTCAAAAAGGAATCTTCTTTTAAGGGCAAAATAGGAACTGTACCCCTTAACTTTTCAAAACACACACTTATTAAAAAACAGTCCAAAATGGAAAGTTAAACACTATAAAAGGGATGAAGGGAGTATATATATATAGCAAAATGATCTAATAAGGACCTTAATATAAGGACTTTGAGCGGACCTCATGGATCGGGGTCGAATCTCGATGATCTGAACCGATCAATGTGTTTAAAACGTGTTCTTCAAGGCCAACGCGTGGAATCGCCAAAAAAAAATACCCAAAGGGGCTTCATCCGAACTGTTTTTATAATAACCGTACATATACAATTTATCAAAAACTGCTCAGATCAAGCCCTTTTGGGTGTTTTTTTTTTTTGACGATTCCTCGCATAGGCTCTTAAAAACACGTTTAAACACATTGAATGGTTCAGATCATCGAAATTTGATCCGAGACTTTTGTTAAAGTCAAAACCTCACCTTTTCCGATTGAATTTTGATGATCCGAACCATCCAATGTGTTTAGAATGTGTTTTTAAGGGTGCCCGCGAGGAATCATAAAAAAAATATATATCCGTAAAGGGTTTCATCCGAACATTTTTTCATTAAATATATATTCTACGGTTTGTATGAAAAACTACTCGGACGAAACCCTTCCTGGTCATTTTTTTTTTATGATTCTTCACGGAGGCCCTTAAGAACATGTTTTAAACACATTGAATGGAACGGATCATCAAAATTCAATCGGAAAATGTGAGAATGAGAGGGATCCTGACTTTAAACAAAGTCAAGAATCCCTGACTAGAAGTGGAATATATATATATCATGCTCTCTTTTATCATCTTTCTCCTCCTCCTATATCCACCTAGGGCTGCAAATGAGCCGAGCTGCTTGCGAGCAGCTCGCGGCTCGGCTCGTTAAGGCTCGGCTCGGCTTGGTTCGTTTACTAATCGAGCCGAGCTCAAGCTCGAGTTTTGGGCTCGTTTGCTAAACGAGTCGAGCTCAGCTCACTAAAGCTCGGCTCGTTTAATAGGCTCGACTCGTTTAAAGAGGCTCGTTAAGTAAATTAGTCTGACTCGGCTCGATAAGGGCTCGGCTCGCTTACTACCGAGCCAAACTCGAGCTCGAGTTTTGAGCTTATTAAGCAACGAGCCGAGCTCGAACACCACAAAGCTCAGCTCGTTTGCAGCCCTATATCCACCCAAGGATCCCAAACTAATCAGGTTGGCAAACAGATTGGCCACAGTTAAAAGCTGAGACTTAGGGTTTGGAAACATGAGACTCAGGATTTCCTCCCATCAAAGTGTCATACTCAAAGATACTCCCTCCGTCCCAATTTGCTTGCCCCTTTTGGGGAAGTGGGTTTTTAAGGGGTGTGAAAACTTTGTATTGTTTTTTCTGTTTTGCCCCTAAATCCAGTCAATATCACAGTGACCAATTTTGTGGGGCTAATTTATCTCATGAAACTCAAAACATATGCAATATGGATCTTGTTTGATAGATATCAATTAATTTTACTATACAAAGTTTTCAAAATCATAATAACCGTTATAAAATAAAAGATAATAGACAAGCCAATTGAGATGGAAAAAAAATACTTTAAAGTGGCCCTATTTTGATAGATGTTTTTAGAAATAAGATAAATATTTTGGAACATCCCAAAATGAAATGAAAGACCAGCAATTTGGAAGGGAATGCGTATCTAGTATTGTGAGAAAATGTTAGACTGTCTCAAACAGTTATTGGAGAGGATTTCGTCCCCCCTGTCAGATAAAAAACGTGCAAAATCTTACCTCATATGCCTTCTGTTAAGATGATACTCCAAGCTTCACATTATTTCAAATATTTCACCATCGTAAATATTTACAGTTTTTGCAGAATATAAAATGATTAGGTCCAGGTAACTAATCAACACCAGCACCCTCTTGAGTCTTATTAAGAGGCCTTTGTACTTTTCAGTTTTCACACACATGATGGCTACAAGGCCCGCAAGAGCCGTCTGAGATCCCCTGTTTTGGAAAAATGGTATTCCTCTGTTCCGAAGTATTTTGGATCGTTGGATTATATGTATTTTATTTTCTGTTTTATAAATTATTTATGTGATCCAACCAGAACAAAAAATAGAGGTTTTTTTGGAACGGAGGATTTGATTCCCCCAACATCAAAAAAGAATAACGGCCACCGAGGCAATACGTTACACTCACCGACGTCACCCTCACTCTCTATTAAAAACCACCACCAAACTTGACGGCGTCAAAACGACAAACCCCACCAAGCTAATTTAACAACGCTCTGCTCCAGCTCCGCCGTCTCTCCGCCGCTTACGGCCGGTACTCACCGGCGGATCAGATTTTCCGGCGGCTAGCGGGAAATTTAAGATGGCTTTAGTTCCTCTCATCTTGAAAGCAGCACAGTCGTAAGCCCTCGCTGCGTCAACTGCCTCATCGAACGTCCCGAGCCAGACCCGAGACCCTTTCCGGGCCGGGTCTCGGATCTCCGCCGCGTACTTCCCCCACGGTCTTCTCCGCACCCCTCTGTAACGACTTCCTGAAATTCTCGGAGTCGGATACGACCCGGTGTTAATCGGGTTTGGACCCGGTACCAAGCTTTTCGAGCCGGAGGTATTAGTCTGGGGTGAGAGAATTTTTGGTTTTGATTCGTAGTCGTCGGAGAAGTCGAGGTCGGAGTAGTTGAAGTAGTTGTCCAAAACGGAAGTGGGTGAAAGGTCCGATTTATCGGAGGCGAAAAGGGTGTTGATGACGGAGGAGGAGGAGGAAGAGGAGGGCGAGAAATTGAAGGTACTGGTGATGAAGTCGTCCATAGAGGTGAAGTCTCCAAGGAGATGTTGGCTTATCAGCTCTAGAGTTAAGTACTCCTCTTTCCTCATCAGACTTTTGTATTCGAGAGAGAGAGAGAGAGTTTGAAATGGGAGAATATGAAAATGGTGATGGTATGGATATGAGAATGTTGTGGTTGTGGTGGATAAATAGAGGGGGAGTGTGGGAGAGTAATTATTTGATGGTCCGGGCCACGCGAATTTGTGTTGTGAATAAAAAGTGTTAGGACACTGCGTGACGATACCATACCATGAATTAATTGGTTAAAATTGGAAGTCTTGTTTGCTGTATTAGTAACGGTTTTCAGGCTAAGGTAGTCATAGATATTTGTTTTAGTGGTGCATGATGTCATCTCACTGTTTCAGGCTTCCTTTTGACTAATTTTTTCAATCCAATTAGTTCAAGTGCTACGTATACAACCACCGATAGTGGCGCTCCAAGAGCATTCCTCTCACTTATATGTTGATCCGCCACATAGGAATGTGGGCACTTTGCTGACCCGACCCCGACCAATAGGATCTACACGCATGTATGTGAGAGGGCTGTGTTTCATGTTGCGTTCCTAACAATATTCTTTTATACTTATATCAGTTGTTACGTACGGTGTATAAACACCAGCAAGTTCAAGGGAGTGCAGATTGAACACTAAAATTAGTGACAAATTAAAGCGACATACAGTGAAGGGTGGTTAATTTGTTCCCAAGAAAGGCATTTTTAAGATAAATCTCAACTAGGTTTATTGAGCAGTTTTAAGCTAGCTAATCTTGCGAAACGTGTCCTCGACACGACCCGCCCCGCCCCTACCTTATCCGTCTGCAATGAATTTCCTGGGGGACAAGGCACATCTTGGTACTGTAATCCCGGTACTAATGAATGTGATCGGGACATAAAGGCATGTACTATGTACAACTTGGTGAAGCTGTAATGTGTACGTAGTTGACAACCTTGATAGGGAGTGATAGCACAGTGCTCTTTGATAGTCTCGGTTCGTTAAGTAAATTATTCTGATTCAGTTTGTTAAGGACTTGTCTCTTTTAGCTGGTTCAAATTCTATAAAGTTCGGCTCTCCTCATTTATACCCATAATTATACATAATCAGTGCCGGCCCAGGCCCAAGGCCCACAAGGTTTGGGCCTAGGGCACTCCAAAAAGAGTCAATTTTGGGGGCACTCCAATATTTTTTGAAAATGGGCTAGACTAGGACTCTTTTTTGACCCAAATAAAAAAAAAACCCAATAGGTCCAACTAGTTCGGAAGATTAATCTCATCGTATACTAGTAAAGGTCCAATTAAAATCATTTTGCTTAGAGCAAAACGTTGTATTGGTTTTATCAAATATGATGACAAACTGTTGGGTATATATATATATATATATATATTAATATATTGTATTATAGAGTCATGATCTAATGAGGGATCCCTCAACGAGCCTTAGTTGCGGACCTTCACGTTTCGGACACTTTTCGACGATCTGAACCGTTAGATGTGTTTAAAAGGTGTTTTTAAGGTCCAACGCAAGGATTCGTTGAAAAAAAATACTCGGAAGGGGTTGATCGGAGCAGTTTTTAAGGGATAATGAGAGATAGCGTTTTTCACAAAAACTTCCCCGATCAACCCCTTCCGAGTGTTTTTTTTCAACGAATCCTCGCGTTGGTCCTTAAAAACACCTTTTAAACACATCTAACGGTTCGGATCGTTGAAATTTGGTCCTAAAAGTGGAGGTTTGCAACTTAAGGAGTTGAAGGATCCCTCATTATATCGTCATTCTATATATATATATATGTATATATGTGCTACTCAATCATTTCTTTTTTTTGGTAAGAGCTACTCAATTATTTCATTTCTCATCCTTATTCAGTAGTATTATTTTGTCGGTTATCGATCGATTATCCAATTAATTAGGGAGAGGGAAGGACTAATTATATATGCTAGGTTCAGCCGTCCGACTTTTATTTTTTAGCCACAAGATAGAAATTCCATTAAACCATGGAAGATCAATCCGGCCCACTCTTTTCCTCGCAATTTTTAAAAAATAAAAAAATAAAAGCGATAGAAGATTATAAAAATATGGATGTGAAATTGAATATAAATCCACAATCATGCTAAGCCCGACAAATAGTTCATTGAGGAATCAAATAACTAAACAAGAAACCCCGGTTCAAGGGAAGAAATAGTCAATATGTGGTTGTGGGCTACCCCCCCCCCCGATGGTGGAATATAAAAAATGAGGCGGACGTGCTGCGAGAATGACATTTGAATTGAAAGAGTCGCCACCTGAGATTTATGCTTTTAAAGAAAAAAACAGTTTTGGTACCCGAGAAACCCCGAGTTAGACTCGGTTGGGTTCGGAAGCCAGGTTACGAGACAGGAAGGTTTTTAAGGCACCCGTCTCGCCCGATAAAAAAAAATCGGTCTCTACTTAGTATTTGCGGGATTTTATTACAAAATGTCTTTATACGATCGACTTGAGCAGATAATACAGTTGATGCTGAATATTTATACAGTAAAAGGGAAAGCCAGCAGCGTATGAAAATATGGCAGAATGATGTACAAGATGTCA
>JAXBDA010006720.1:0-19880 GCA_036023075.1 Gaultheria prostrata
TACATATATATATATATATATATAATAATTGTTAAAGAGACCCATTATTAAAGCAGGCTTATGGCCCCAAAAATTTCAGAGCCGTACCTAATTAGATGCATGGTTTTCAAGAAGATGAACCATTAATGTCAATTCCTAACTGATTGTTAAAGGTAACAGCTCACATAGTACCGTCCATAACTGTATATCTTATACTCCCTCCGTCCCCTTTTAAGTGTGTTATCTGAGAATTTCAACTATTTTTCTCTCACATCAACTTTTACAACTTTTACATCTACTTTCCATTACTTACCATTATCAATATAATAATACCCACTAACTTTTCAAAAAGGAATCTACTTTTAATGGCAAAATAGGAAATGTACCCACTAACTTTTCAAAACACATACTTATTAAGGGATAACCCAAAATGGAAATATACACACTATAAAAGGGATGGAGGGAGTACCAGATTGGAATGCCGTGTATTCCTAGACCTAAAATGAGAGGTCCATTTTGGAGCTCCAAAATGGAGCTTGATTTGAGATGCTTTAAAACAAGGAAAATGCTAGCCTCAACCTTTATGGCAGAGGATTATGTACAGTCTGTAAATTACAGAAAGAATGTTTAAATTTCTTTAAGATTCAACGATTTTGAATTCCCTTTTTTTTTTTTTTTGCAATAATCAAATCGAATCCTGCTTATTTAAATGATAGGTGTAAAATATCTTAGTGGAAGTTACATAATTACCAACCTATGATTATGTTAGGATGTAGAACTACCATAATTATCACAAAATAATCAATGAGCGGAATTTAAATAAGTATGAGTAACGTACCTGCATCCATTGATGCGGAACTTGAGCGATCCAGTAATTTATTGAAGTAACCATAATTTTACAAAGAGCATCGTGCCCTAGGTGGAATACATGTTTCTCTCCCTTGCCTCACTTTCTAGCAATTAATATAGTAACATAAATTTGATGGGAGACTATATGCTCTTTTATAGACAGAGAGATGACATGTTTCTTTATAAGCGATTATTCTACTTCCCATCAAAATAAGATTTTAGGAAATCACTCCATCAATTTGACCAATCAATTAGGGAAGAAAATATGGTTCATAACTTCGTCAATATATAATTACCATATGTGCCGATTGTGGGCCAATTAAGGAAATAATCTTACAGTAAGTCTCACGTGTATGTGAGGGGGTTGTAAATGGTTGGAGCCAAAATGGTTATACAAATGTAGCATTTTTTATTTCACAAGTAAAAAAGATAAAAACATAACCGCTGAAAATGACGGGGATTATTTTCCGATGAACCAAAAAAAAAAAAGGCGTGCATGTCCCACGTGACGTAAGTCGAAGTCATGTGCATCGGCTAGCCAGAAATAGCGGCCAATGCAGTGATTTATTATTCGAACATGTAAAATCAGGACCATCCCAAAAACTAAAAACTATTAACTAAAAACAGTGAGTCAAAGTAAACTCAGAAGATATATGATGAATTATTAGTATTATTCATTATTGCTATAATCTCATTCGACCAACTCAAGAGTACCAAAAGCCAATAGAAACCTCGGACTATTTTGGACCACACCAGTCACCATCTTCATCCTCAATATCGGCGAAGGTCATGGGTTTAAAGTGAGGAGAAAAAAAAGCCAAAAAAGGGATTGACTTAAAAAATTGGACAGTGTGCCACTGCGACAGTGCTCATCGAATGGTTTGATTGGTTTCTGACCTTTTCTCATCGCCAGAGATAATACCATCCCCAGTGGGAAAACAGCAGGAGAGAGAGAGAGAGAGAGAGAGAGAGAGAGAGGTGGTGGATTTTTATGCTGTAGTAGTAAGAGCTATTGAACATAGTATTGTAGCAAGAAAAGAGACTAATCCAGTATTATTGCCAAATAGGATGGTTATTTAATTAATCCCTCAATATTTTACTCTATTTGCAATTTTTTTGCACTCTCTCTCTCTCTCTCTCTCTCAATAGCTACTCTTTACTCCCTCTATTTTTAAATGAGAAAATTTTGGGTGCAAATAGGGTAGGGGTGACGTGGTGCCCCTTCGGCGCATCCGAGCCGTCCAAAAATGCATCGGACGGCTCGGATTGAAACTCACTTTTTTTTTCTTTTCTAATTTTTTTTAAATCCGGACGGTACTTTCAATCCGGACCGTCCGTTGCATTGTTGGACGGCCCGGATGTGCCGAGAGGGTACCACGTGGTACCCTCCCCGTACCCAAAATTTTCTCATTTTAAATTGTTGGTTCTGCTCGGATTTCGATACGATATTTAAACTGTTCCTTTTTTTCAATATGTAATATTTTTAAAGATTTTAAAAACTGTGTATAATAAAGCTAATTGAGATCAATAAAATAATATCCATATTGCACATAAAATACGTTATAGATTGAGTAATTTTTTTTTTTTTGGCAAACTGATCTTTATTGCTATTTGGAAATAGATCCATGCAATTTTGTATTTATTTTTATTCTGTTTTTTAAATAACATTGCAATCTCTTATTTGGATCTCTGTATTTTCAATTTTAGAAACTTTTTTTTTCATTTCGAGGGGTTCTGTTCTTCATTCAAATTTTTTTTTTTTTTTTTTGCATCATATCATTTGTAGATATAAGAAATTGTACCCTGTAGCTAGTCGATCTTTAATTATATATCCAAAACTTCATTTCTAATCCCCCGATGTTGAATTTCACAGAAATTATAAACTAAGCAAGAAAAATTGTCAGAGTATAAGGCAGAAGCACACTTATTTGTACTCGCCTGCAAATTAATTGGTCTTAACAACTTACTGAGTAATTAGCTTGGAAAATGGTCTAAACAACCATAAGCAAAGCTCATGTGAGAATACAGAAGCTAAAATTACAAGTTCATATGGAAGCATATATAGTTTTGAAAACGAACTTCAATACCGTTATTGTCACCACATTGTCCAGCTAAAAGTACCTTTCTAGCTAGGTACGTAATTACATTAGAACGAAGCCAACTACAGGTGCTACGGGGCATACCCTAGAAAACAAAGACCAGCTGACACAATATCTAAGAAAACAAACACAAACACAAACAACACAACCCTTGAAGCCAGCAAAGGGCAACAAAACAACCCAACACACAAGGACCCTACAACACATTCCATAGAGGAATACACTTGTCAACCTACATAGCATAAGCACTTGGATGCAGCCGTGGGGTAACCTTAGCAGCCAGAGGCACAGCCTTCTGCAAAGCTAGACCAAAAGTCTCATCCATATTTAGCTCAGCCACACCATTTGGCAATTTCCAGTCAAATGAGTGCACCAATGTGCCCAAAATGTACTCAACCATCACAACCCCCATCCTAGCTCCCGCACATATCCTCCTCCCCGCCCCGAACGGAATCAACTCGAAATCATTCCCTCTTGGATCCATTTTCGCGTTTTTCCGGCTCATAAACCTTTCCGGGTTGAACTCCAGAGGGTTTTCCCAGACGTCGGGATCTCTCCCGATCGCCCATATGTTCACGCTTAGCCTCGTGTTCTTCGGTACATAGTACCCGTTCACTTTGCATGCCTCGGATGAGATCCGCGGAAGGTTAAGTGGAGTGGAAGGGTGCAGCCGAAAGGCTTCTTTGCATAAGGCTTGTAGATAAGGCAGTTTTGGAATATCAGATTCTTGTAATCTTCTGTTTCTTCCAATGACTTGATCCATCTCTTGTTGTGCCCGTTTTAGGATGTCTGGATTCAGTACCATTTCAGCTAGTGCCCATTCAATTACGCTGGATGATGTATCGGTGCCAGCAGTAAACAGATTCTATCAAAGAGAAAATAATGGAAACAGTTATGTTTTATTTTTGGCTATTTTAATTGGAATTGAACTTGTGAAAGAAAGAAAGTGAGGGGGGAAAATTATAAAGGAAACCAATTATTTCTCTCCAGTTTTGGAGTTCAACATAAATGAAAATGATAAAATTACCTTCTCTATTTTTGAAATTCACTATTCTCAAATTTTAACCAAAATATTGGGTGTTGATCTATTTGTCGAGACCTTAGACTTATGATGTATTTCATTCAAAATCTCTCATGTGCTATAGTTTTTGCGGGCCAGTTGAAAAATCTCTATTTTTTCTTGCTGGTAAGTAAAACAAAATTTCATTAAGTTGTTCAAGTTTAAATAGGTCAATAGAATTAGTCAGAAATTAATTGAGACGTGTATAAATTGACCTAGACACCTGAGCTGCGTGTCACAAATAAGTGCTAAACAACCCAAGGAAGTAGGTGTAGTTCGTTTATTTTGCTTTTCTTGAAAGTCGAACATTGTTTTAGACTCCTCCTCGATTTCGTCACCAATAAAAGTAATTGGATAAAGCTTTATATTTTATTCCGCCACATTATTGATTTCAGGCGGCTCCAATAGTTTCATGACTTCATCAAGCGCTAACAAAAATATATAGCGATTTACAAGTAACTCAATGCTAATAATACTATAAAAAATTTAATTTTTGTCTTAATTTTTAATTTTTTCCGCAGCATCATCTAAACCAACTGGAATAGCATTAGAGCCGCCCCTCTTTCATGTCAAGGTGGGAAGGTTCTCCAGGACTGAATTAATTTTGGTCGGTAGCTGGCAAATTAAAAAATAGCAACTTTTGCTATGTGCGTATGTCCTGGTCCGCAATCTAAAATTCTATACATCGACAAATAAATAAAGTCCTAGGTATTACAAAAAATCGATTTTCTTTTTGTGGGAAGTACAAAGAGTAATGTTGCTTGTATAGATTTTTGTGCACATATTGGATCAAATACACAGGTGTCTAAAATCGTCCCGTATATACATAGGAATGACAATTGCTTCATATCCAGTGGATGCCCGTCCCGTTCCACTAATATAGACGTGGTGGATGACTCAGAATTTCCCCCAATAATAGCGGGTATGATAGGATATGAAGAAAACCCGCTCGGGTATAGCTGGTATGATTTTGTAATTCCCACCCCCGAATACCCATACCCGCCTCATACCCTCCTCGTATCCAGTTATACATACTACATATACTATATTATATATGTACATATAAGTAGAAACATACATACAAATCTTGAGTGTAATTAAATATGTAAACAGTTACCTCTTTAATTAGCAAATTTTATCAATTACTCCCTCTGTCCCTTTTTAAATGTGTGCTTTGGGAAACGTGTATTTTTTAGGACGTAAAAAAATGTATTTGTACTCAAAAATTTTGAAATTTTTTTGTACCAAATTAAAGTACTCTTTGAGCACTTAATTTGGTGTAAAGAAAGACATAAAATTGTATAGAAAAATACATTTTTTAGGGGTTTGAAAATGCACGTATTCCCATTGTACACATTTAAAAAGGGACGGAGGGAGTACTATATATCCTAGACTACTTGATATTGTTTGAATATCAAATAAGATTATATTTCCAAATATAAATATCAATTTATTTCATTATTGAGATAAATTATTTAGTTCCGGGATCAAGTCCTATTTCCCTCTCCCCATGTAATAGATTAGGATTGACAAATGAAAAAAAAAAAAAGAGCAATTATTTTGAGCATGTCATCTTAAAAAGTTGAGTTCATCGTAAAGAGCAAATAAAATTCAATAGAGGGAATATTTGACTAATTAATGAGGGCCCAAGATCACATACCAAAAGGAGTGCTTTAATGTTGGTGAGGCTAAGTGATCCGGTGCCTTGGGAATTTTCTTTATTAGCCACAAGAACATCAAGAAAATCGGGGTTCCCTTTACGCTCATGGGCCGACTCAGTGTGTTCCTTCACCATCCTCGTTATCAAATCATCCCACTTGTTATGCATACGCTTCATCCCACCCTCGATTCCTTGTAAGTCCATCCACGCAACCGACGGTATAAAATCGCCCACGTTAAATAGTCCGGCCGAGGTCATGAGCTCCACCACCATGTCCTTGAACTCGTTCGACTCCGAACCCTTTTGCACAAACACGCGACGCTTGAGTATGACTTGCCCTATCATGTTCGCCATCGCGTAAGTCAACATTTCTGATATCACCACCGGCTCGGTTCGTTGGCTCGATTCGACCATGGCTTGGAGCATGTGCCCCAACTCCGATTCCCGGATATGAGCCGAATCCTCCAGCGCTTTTCCACCAAGCATGTGTACGTTGCACAATTTGCGTAACAACGTCCATTTCGGGCCATACTCGGCGAAAACCATGTCTTGGCTGTTGTAGGCCAAGTGTGTTGCACCGGCGTTAGGCGGCCGGTTTGAGAAATTCATGTCGAGGGTTTTGAGGAAGGCTCGAGCCGACTCGGGAGTCGAGGCTACCACCATGCCACAAGTGCCCATTTTTAGGTAGACGATGGGTCCATATATTTTGGCCATTTTGGCTAGGGCAACATGAGGCATGGTTCCAAGAAGTGGTAAGGCGCCGACGACCGGCCATCCTTTCGGACCGGGCGGGAGTTTACGGACAGGTTTGAGGAGCTGGAAGAGGGAACCAAGGAAGAGCCTTGTGAGAAGAAAGACTACAGCTGCTGCTGCAATCTCACTCAACAAGATTATGTCTAGGGCCATTTTGTGATGTGTACGTTCGAGAATGGAATGGATGGCTGACTATATAGGCCTATGAGAGGGTGTGTTCTAGCTTGAAAATATTGTCATCTTTGGAATTAAAGAAAGAGAAAATATGAACAGACGGATTTAATTACGTTCCTTAGTTTGCATGCCAACAATAAATAATCCGTCCAAAAGTATTTTTCGATTGTCCGGATATGAAATACTCTTTGTCCAGTACTCTTACCAATTAAAAAACTATTTCTAATCCGCACCATTGATTACTGTGAGATTCGTGTTATCCAGTTTTGTTGTACCTATACCGTAAGAAAACAATCCTACGCACGACTACTCCCACACAATACCCACATAACACTCTCACATGGGGGTATGTGAGTGTTGTGTGGGAATGGTTGTGTGAGTATCTTTTTTATACAGTAGATGTATTCAGAACTCTCTGAGGCGTGCAGGTCCCAAGTGACGTAAGTGGAATTCACGTGCATCGGCCGGTCAGAGATATTGACCAATGTACTGAATTTTATTACTCGAAATGTTAAGATCTTTTGAAATTTTTTCCAAAAATGTCTAGGCAAGAGAAATGGATGGCTCAAATCCTTCAAATCACATCCGAATCATCCATTTCTCTTTCCTCGAAATTTTCGGTCGGTAAAAGTTTTCCCAGACCTCGCTACTCCCCTGACCTCTCTATTGCTCGAACATGTAAAATGGGGACCATCCCAGAAAATGTATTCACAAATATTATCCATGAAATAGCTTTGGTTTGGTGAGGGAAATGGTGGTCACGTGCACCATGGGGATGCGTACAATGCATGCATGGTAGGAATTCCTGAGGCATGGGGCTGCAGGGAAAGGCAGGTACTTTTGATTGGAAAAGGAAAGAGTCCCCTAAAGCGATGGATCACTTTTGAATAAGAAAGTGTGGGATTTTGTCTCTCTGTGGAAAAAGAGAGAGCAAGAGATTCGGAATTGGGGCGGCACGGTCCAATCGTGTTTTGAATTATCCGGATGTGTTGGACAATATTAATTAATTATGATTTATTTTGATCGGTAAAACATCAAAACACATCCAAACCGTCTAAAACACGATTGGACGACTGAGGAGTGCGCGGCACCCACCCCACCGCACCCCCTATTTCCGTGAGATTGAGTAATGTGAAAAAAGAATGAAGATCCTTTCATGTAATGGGTCCCTCTCATGTGACAACGTAGAAATTGAAAATGGAACTTGACATAGTTCTTATCCATTTAGCACATGTGTGGCTGCAAATTAATCTCATTTGAGTTGTCACAAATTCAAAGATGATCTCAAAAGCCACCATTGCAAGTTGACAGATTAATAAAAACTAATAAGTAAGAAATTCGAAGGTTGAGTGATGTTTCAAGTACTCCAGTAAATATAGCAAAAGTTAACTCAATTTACAAATTTCTTACCACAATTTGCAAATTTGTAAATTTGGGAGCAACCTTTAAATATTAAAAAATGCATTTTTCTATTCTTTTTAATTTAATTTTTGTCCTTTTCTAAATGTCGGTTTGCAGCTAGCCTTTGGTTCACATTTGCTTTTGCCTTTCTACAAATGTTACCGTTTGAAACTTGTCATTTTCTGATTGTTTTTAACTTTAGTCACTTTTCTTATAGCCTATCTATCCGCCACAGGGATCAAATTCTATCCACCACCACTTGTGGACTTTATTGAACTTTTGTTTTTACGTAATCTTGTAGGACTCGCAGATAGAAAAATCAATATGATCGGATATTGAAAGATATACACAAAATTAAATTTCGATTTATAAAATGGACGATTTAGATTTTAAAGTTAAAATGTCCTAAACCGTCCATTTTATAAACAAAATTTGGATTTCTAAAAGCCCATCCTAGGTTGCCCCAGGGTAGCACGCTTCCTGTCCAAGAAGAACACCATGGAGGCTGGTGGTGTACACCACTCGCTCCTTAAAATAGCCTTAAAAGCATTTGCTCAAGTCGCAGGAAGAAACATCATTTTTGTCGATGAATTATAAAGACTTTTTAACATTCAATCGAACTACCAGTTGCTACGGATTACTAACAACCTCTAGTACATTAAAAAAACTATCACCTCCATGGCCGAGTTCTCCATATTTACAACAAAGCTACTGCATTAAATTTACGACAATGGCACTAGTCCATGCTAGTGAGAGTTGAAATTCCAAACTACTGCAAGAATTAAGATATTAGCTTGTACTAGATAAACCAATCACACAATTAAAAATAACTACCTGCCGAATCCACGCACATTGTACCCTTGCATGATCACCGATTCTTGAATCCTCAAGCCTTCCAGAAATACCTTTCGAACTCCACGAAAAGGTATTTAGATGAAGATGAATGTTGATGAAGTAGACCTCTTGAAGTTAGCACTGAGATTCCATGATTTCTGAATACTTCAAGATCCAACAGCCCTCGGAGAATATTATGAGTGTAAATAATCGCCTCAGGAAATAAAGGTTGTACTGAATATCCTTTTCTGAACCCTAATGTCTTCATATTTATAGAAAAAATGAAAAACGTCACTTATCCTCGAGCGACCCTCAAACTCGCTCGAGCAGTCTTGAACCTGTAGGCAGAGGCAGTCGCTCAACCAACCCGCTCGAGCGACTTTGTTCCTTCGTTAGCAAAATGCATCTTCAATTATCTTGTTGCCTTTTTTGATACTTTACATCATCAATTTTGCAGACCTTTCCATCATCAATTATGCAGAATGCAATCTGCCCATGTAGAGGTAAGATCATTTCATATAAGATGTGCACACAATCATGTCAATCTTCCCACTCTTCCTTAAAGACAAAATCTTCCCATATATAATCTTCACAATCATGTCAATCTTTCCACTCTTCCTTAAAGACAAAGTCTTTCCATATATAAACTTCACAATCTTGTCAATCTTCCTTATTGGACTAGCGCACTCAAAAAATAATACAAGACAAAATGATTCTTTGCCATATCTATACAGACGCTCTAAAAATAAGTGTATAATTCAATAAAGGGAAATACAAAAGATATGTGTTTTAGTCATAAACATGTCAACCATATAAAGGAGCTTAGCCGATGGAGCTTATAAGAGTCACAAGCAAAACAGTGATATCTTAATAAACTATGCAAAAAATCAACACAATCTGATACTAGTAAATGTTTGTTTAAATCACGAAATCTTCAGTTTAGATTTCTGTCAAACTTCTAAACTGAAAGTTGGATTATTTTATCAACCACTTACCAATATTCGGTTCAGCGTATTTTCCGCAAGGAGAGTTAAAAAATCATCTTCATTAGATAAACTGTTCTGATCATCGAAATAGAACCGGGAACATGATGGGTAAAGCTGAGGAAACCTTTATCCTACCAAAATCAGTAGAAATCACCACTATCCAAAAGCACCGTCACACGTCCAGATAGTCCATGAAACATAGGGCCCAATGAGCTGAACTAATCCCCTCACTCGGCAGGACCCCATAGCCCAAGCTATTTAGATGTTGGGCTGTCCACTATTTTGGATAGCTTCTATCCTTTGGAAGAGAAGCCCAGTGAAGCTCATCCAAACAAAAAGCCCATAAAACATTGTCCAGTCCAACTCAACCCCTCCAATCCACGTACCCCTCTGAAAGTCCAAAACCTTCCCAATCTGTGTCAATACCCAAAGGCCGAAACCATAAAATCTTCCCAAAACAAAAATTTCAGTTAAGATCGTGAAAGATCATGCATCACTGCTACAAAAATCGCTAAAGATCTCAGTTAAAATCCGTGATTGTTTCCTTTCAATCACGGTATGAAAAGCGTGGTCTTTGGAGTCAAGATTAAAATCCGTGATTTTTACCGACCAACCCCTACGTTGGCAAAAGGCGTGTATCTTTCTCGGTAATGTACTATACGTCGGCAACAGTGGGCAACAGAAGAATCTTGAAACATTTGCCTATGCAAGTGCATAATTTTGGCAACTACGCGAGTCATGGCCAAAATGTGCTTCAGCAACGCTTGTTAGATACGTTGGCAAAAAAGAAATTATAAATACTTTTGCCAACACGTAAGAACATTCGTCAGCAACAATAATTAAATTTTTGGTTTTATCCTTTTGCCCAAAAAAATGTTGCTTAGACAAAGACAAGAATTGAAACTCAAATAGCATCGTCGCACGTCCAGATAGTCCATGAAAGATAGGGCCCAATGAACTGGACTCATCCACTAACTTGGCAAGACCCCGTAGCCCAAGCCATTTAGATATTGGGCCATCCACTGTTTGTTAAGAGACTTCTAAGTAGGGCTGCAAATGAGCCGAGCTGTTCGCGAGCAGTTCGCGGTTCGGCTCGTTTACTAATCGAGCCGAACTCGAGCTCGAGTTTTGGGCTCGTTTACTAAACGAGTCGAGCTCAGCTTGCGAAAGCTCGGCTCGGCTCGTTTAAAGAGTCTCGTTAAGTAAATTAGTTTGGCTCGGCTCAATAAGGGCTCGGCTCGTTTACTATAAAACAGAGCTATTATTAAAAGCACACCTTAAATAAAACAAATTCACAAGTACATCATCCGGAGCTTTTTATTTTTGTGGCCATGCCATATATACATACAATGATGGAATATTAAGTCTTAAAATTACAACATCGGGATCTATAAATCCCCACACAAACAAAAGCACAAGCCTGGGCGAAAGCCACAGTTATTATTACAAACCAACACTAATTAAGATAGATAATAATAAGAATTCCATCAGGGTCTGAAGGCCACTTACTCGTACTTGCCAAGACATTTATTTAAGCAGCAGCAGCAGCTCCGGAATTAGCAGCGGACATTTATTTAAGCTCCAGATTTACCACCGCTAAAAAATGGATTAAACAACTTCGTAAGCAAAGCTGATGTGAGAATACAAATTAATACTAAAAATCAAAAGTTCCTAATAAATTCATGATAATCGATTTTACGAGATTAATTCTTGATTTTGTAACCGGGGACTTGGACTATTATAACAAAAGTATTCTTTATTCCCACGGTACTAGCGTAATATGGGGATGCAACCGGTGCTTAACTGATCCTTTGCTCAGCTTCTAAGTTCTAAAATCCGTTTACTGTATATTCGTGACTAATAGTGAGCGGGTATCTGTGCATGCAGTGGAGAAAAGAGCTTGCTAAACGATCGTCAATGGCTTGCATGAGTAACAGAGACTCGGGTGGTGGTGTGGTGGTGAAGAGGAGTAGTAGGACATAGGAAAACTTTCCCCGAAAATGTCCTGGGGTGGTTTTCCGGCAAGCGAGGAGAGTGGTGTTGGCTGTTAGCACTTTTTGAGCTGGACTATCATTTTGGAACATCTCATTATGGAATAGCCAACTATTATTAAGGAATGGACATTTTTAGGGAACTCAATAAAAAAATTTGAGAAAAGGAAAAAATATATTTGGGAATTCGAAAAGGTTTTAAAGTTTTAAAAGAAGGAACAAAATTCTTTATAAAAATCCCAAAAAACAAAAACAATAAAAAGGACTATAAAAAATATTATGAAAGTCATTCCAGTTTTAAAAATAAAAAAATAAAAGCAGGGAGTACTTTCTCCGTTCAAAAATGGTTGTTCAGGCCGCAAAACGAAAACTTGAAAATATTATATTTTTGTAAAGAAATTTTTTTTCCCACAAGTTACAAGATATCAATGTTAGAACTAAATTATTTTCAAGTTCTTTTGCAAACCGGACAATCTTGTTTTTTGGGAACAAATGACATACATTAAATGCTACGGTCGCAAGTTACAAGATATCAATGTTAGAACTAAATTATTTTCAAGTTCTTTTGCAAACCGGACAATCTTGTTTTTTTGGGAACAAATGACATACATTAAATGCTACGGTGTAGTCATATTTTTTAAAAAAACTTACAGTTAAATCGATAAGTTTATTTAAATGTCCAAGGCCTAAAAAGTCGGAGTTTCAGTGTTTCTGTAAATAAATAAACGAGTTCCACCTCAATCCTCAAAACCCAAAAGCTAACTTCTTGGTGACATAATTCTTGTAGGAGATGGCTACAATACATACTCATTAAATGTGTGTATCATACGCATTATTGTATAACCCATATTGTGTCATTTCATTAGGAATTGTAATATTTTTTTAGTGTTTTGTAATTTTTCAGCAATATGATTTGTAATATTTTCTATAATTCATAGTAACATTTTGATGCGTCTCGTAACTTCTATAAGGAAATCATAAAAGGGATGCATATGGTACACACCCACCCAAATAGGGTGTGTGTGTGGTAGTCTTTCCCATTGTTGTATGGTGAGTGATGAATATTAATTGATTTGTGTAGTTTAAGTTTTTTTTCTTTCTTTCTTTGATCGGTAATAAAATTTATTAAAACTCGACAAATGATATATCGAGGGACGAGGGTTAAAAGCCATAACCAGACACAAGTGTAAGGTGTTGGCAATGTGTAATTTAAGTTTTGATTTCTAAAACAATTGAAAAATTACTTGTTTAGTTGTTAATGAGTCTTCATAATAAGGTTGTTAATTAAACTTTTTTATGAATTGATTCACAAACCTTGCAGACTGCGGCGGTGCTGCATCAAAGACGGTGTTGACGTCCCCAACGAGCGACCGGGTTTCATTGTTGGGATCCACGCGGACTTTCGCCGCATAAGTTTTTAAATAGCCATCATCTTGTGCTTTTAGAATTATATATCGGTACTCCGGCGATTCCGTCTTCCATGCATACACAACTGCCTTAAAGTCAAGGTGACTCTGCAAATTCAGAGTTCTGATTATATACATATATGACCAAAATAAATAAATAATTGTATATTGTTAAGAATTAATACTGGACCAATATAGCATGCAACAAACATTGAATTAATGTAGGAAATATTGTGTCAAATTGTGGATTTAAAAAAAAAATAATCAAGAACTTGTCTCTACCTCGATCACTCTGTTCCACTAAGGAGTTTTTAGAAAGAAAAAAACTAGCTTTTCACAGCTTTTTATATGATAATGTGATGTATTGTGAGAGAATGATCTGTTTTGGTTTAGAAAAAATTATTTTTTATAAAAACTGACTTAGTGGAACACCCCCTGAGGTTTGAATTGAAAAATATTGATCATAACTAGCATATAGTGTACTACTAACAATATGATACATGCAGGAGAGTTGGTATGAGATGCAGGAACAGTTTCCTCGAAAATGTCCAATAAAGAAAAATGAATGATTCAAATTCGTATTACTTTGAATCTGAATCATTCATTTATCTTTGTCAGATATTTTCGGGATAACTTTGACTGATCCTAACATTTTTGTTGTTGTATAGGGGGTGTGTGTGAATTGTGAAGGGGAAACAAAACCTTACATTTTGTTTCTTGTTATGTTCTAAAACAGCAAACCTAGCGAAAGGCACAAATTCCTCAATATCGCTGACTGAAGTTCCCGCCATCTCTCTCACTCTAGCTCTTTTTTTGCAAGGCAGAAGATGATTAATTTGAACGAAATTGAGCTCGGTATTTATAAGTAAAATATTTGGATCATCTGTAGCAAGAAAAGACCGACGAATGATGACTTGGCTTATTGTACAAAAATAATACTCCCTCCGTCCCTTTTTAAGTGATTCATATGGGAATACGTGCAATTTCAAACCCCTAAAAAACATATTTCTCATTGAGTACTTTAATTTGATGCAAAAAAAAATTAAAAATGTTCTACGGAGGTACCCTTTTTAACGTTCACAAAAATACACGTTTCCCAAGTGGATCATTTAAAAAGGGACAGAGGGAGTAATACTCACTCCTTTCCAAATTGTTGGTTTTGATCGGATTTCGATGCAATTTTTAAATTGTTCAGATCTTTCCATCTATAATATTTTTAGATATTTTAAAAAATTTGTATGATAGTAATAATTGAGATCCTAGTTGGCGCTAACATGGACATTTGCGGCAGGTGTAGCCCCCCAAAACGACGTCGTTTTGGTGGTTAGTCATGGACTTCCAAATTTATTTGTTACGTCTCATGGAGCCAATTTCAAGGTCACACACAAACAATCTTAATCTTTCAATAATTTTAAAATAATTAATTGAGTGGTCTTTTAAGAACTTAGGCCCATCAAAAAAATTTAAGTAATTGATTTAATCAGTTTAATTCTTCATTCAGAATCAGAACTCTATGATCAATCTGAAAGGATTTTGAAAAAAGTTGTGCAATTGTGATCTCGGTAACCCCTTATCTGGACCAATAGCGGTTGTTGAAAAGAGCATTCACTAAACAAATTATCTATATCAACCATTTGATAGGTATCAAAATGAAAAAATAAGACGACCAGAATTAGTTGTAGTAAAACACAAAAAATAAAATAAAATTACCACCCGTCGATTTGTCCCAGCGAAAAGAGTCAACTCCTTTGCACACAAGTGGGTAGGGTTCGACTCTTCTCCAAAGCAGGTACCACGATTTACTTGGAGGGTCGGGGCGGTAATTGTTTCGGTTCATCCGAAAGTTTACACTCTATAAGCGGGTCCAATTTATGGCAATCCTATTTGGTGGTACCTGGAAAAAGAAAAAAAAAAAGACTAAGACTTCCATGTGAAAAGAAGGAAGAAAATAATGATGACAAGGACCTTATGACGGTAGTGTACGTTCCCACGCATCGATTATGGGAAAAAAACTGTTTGGTCATCTTTTTTTTTTATTATTATTATTTCTCCTCACGCGGAAGTAGAATACTGCTAATATGACCGGAAAACTATTGAGTATATATATTTTTCGCAAAAAAATAATTCAAAACTCTCTTTTTGTTTAGGATATATTTCAGTCTCCTCCTCTGAGGTTTCTAACAAATACATTGACCTCTCCACTAGTTTTTAAAAATGCACTGTCCCCTCTTACTTTTTAAATTATCCCAAATTCCCCCCTCTCCAAACTGCCGTTAGAGTTTCCATTAGTCTTCATAAAAAAATTTATAACAAATTGTTTTGAAAACTATTTTAAAAAATGTTTGTCAAAATATTTTTTCTTTGGAATGTAATGCAGTCAGAAACTGGATTTTTCTTTACTGTTTGGCTTGTTGCCCTGCCGTAATGTAATGTTTAATCTATTTATTATTGTTGGTAGCTGCATGTGTGACAACAAGCTAATCATGCCTTAAGTTCTTAATCTTATTTTCAAATGCTGCTTGTTTGCTTCAAATTCCAAAGCATTCTGCTGGGTTGGAACCTTGATTTGTTGAACAAATATGTATTTTTGCTTGCTCGTTCTTGTATTTTTCTTTGGCTTGCTAGTTTTTTATTTTATTTTTTTTTTATGGAATATCTTTGAATAAAATTGAAACCGATCCGTAATTTACGGATTGGATTGGAACTGAACCAATCTCTTCTCTAAATATATCCTAAAAGTCATTGCTTACTATTACTTATCACGCAAGTAAAGACTAGAAATTCACGAAATCTCTTCTCTGAATATATCCTAAAAGTCTTTGACAGGCTATTTGTTGTTAAGTAAATTTTAGCTACCTAGGGCCGGCTCATGCCATAAGTCAATGAAGCCACCGCTTCTGGGACCCCAAAAAATATAAAAAATGGAGGGCCCCCAAATATGTAGGCCTCCTATACAATGCATACTTAATTAGTACATTTATAGCTAAATTAAAGTGCAAGAAGAATAATGTTCAAATGATCGATTTTGAAGTATTATAATTGTTATTTATTTTTCAATTATAATACTTCAAAATTGATCATTTGAACATTATTCTTTATTTGTTATTTATTTTTATGTGCTCATTATTGAGATGCTCTGCACCATGAATGAAAGAAGCATGGGAATGAGCACATAAATTAATTTGGGTCTCTAGGCCTGCCCTCTCTGATGCCTTTCGGCTTTGATTTGAGGGTATGGTTCTGCAGCAAAACGTCCATGTAGCTCCTCGGTTCTTGGAGGTTTAGGGGGGCCACCTTTTCAGTGGTACTCTGAGAGCAGCCACTTTGTGCATATTGCCAAAGGTTAGGTCTGTCTCCAATCGTCCCCCGCCCATACCCCCAATGATTGGGGACTAGATGGGTTCTGTTATTGTTGTTGTTGTTGATAATTGTTATTTATTTTTGGATGACTATATGCTTAACTTTGTGCAGTGGTAAATATTTGGTAATGGTTTTTTATGAAGATTATTTGAAAATTTTTATAATGCAAAATATACGGAGGGCCTCGTGTAATGATTCAGTTCCAGACCTCCAAAAATAATGAACCGGCACTGTAGCTAGCAATATAGCTAATTTGTAATTTGCTTGGGTTTTCATTGTCCTAAAATTTATATCGACATAAACACATCACCAAACTATTCCATTAATGTCAGTATTTCATATACAACGAAGTACAACTGTCTCGAGAACGTCGAGATTGAAAGTTTTCATGGTAATTCCACTTAACAAATTTAGAGCGAAGAATCATAACCATGCAAAACACAACAAATTTAACATGGTTAGGTCAAGTTGGGATTATGAACTCCGTAATTTTTTTTCCCCCATTTTCTAGTATATTGTCTAGCACTACACTTAATCAGTTCACAGTATTATTAACCAAAAGGTTGTATTTTCGGTTTTTTGAGCAAAAAATTTCACTATTCATTACAAGTCATTTTCTTGAGCTGAATGAACTAAATACTATTTTTAGTGAAAATATATACTTCCTCCGTTCCTAAATAAAAGTAGAGATTTCTAGTATTTTGAACCGTGCCTTAATAAGTGTGTTTTAAAAAGTTAATAAGTAACAATTTGTATAATTATTAGCTTGCCCTTTTGAAGACTTAATGAGTATAAGTGGAGGATAATTTTGGAAAGTATAATTAAAAGTTGTGTGAGAGGTGTACAGTACTGGAGGTAAAAGTTCATATGAAAAATGTAATGATAATTTTCCTTTAATAAGTTTGATTTATAAAGGGAGTAAGTGATATTTTGACATTAGCTGAATGGAATTAAAACTATTTTTAGTGAAAATAAGTGATTTTTTTACATTAGTCTGAAGGGAAATGTTAACGGATGCAATGTTGCGTACAAAAAGGTACACTTGTACTCTAAAATACACTTTTAAGTGCACTTCAAAGTACATGTGTATTTTAAAAGTGTACTTTATAGTACAAGTGAGACCCAATAAGTGTACTTTTTTGTACTCTTAAAGGATGCAATGGTGCGTCCGTTAGCAAGACCCTAGTCTGAAAATCAAAAAATATACTCCCTAGCTGATAGGCACGCAATATCGTAGATATAAGTGCCTAAATATGGTAGTTTTAACACGTTGTTATCTAATTTATTCCCTATTTTTCACTTGATGCGTTGCTTTGGTATGTTTTTGTGTTTTTGTTAATTTTCAGAAAAATAAGGTTGTTTTAGCTTCAAGATTGGATTGCAGAGACTTGAAGCCGTGGCATGCACAACACTGTTGGGAATCGAGACATTGAAAAGGCTGAGACGGAACGTGAAAGAAAGCAAGGCTGTGGAGACTAAGTGGTGAAGTTAATTTCTCGAAGGAAGCAATTTGGACCGTTGTGAGCGCTACAGGAATTTGACAGAGAGCTCAAAAGTGGCACAACAGGGCCCACGAATGGAGCAGAACCTTGGAGTGCGCTACACCAAAATGGGTGTAGCGTTACAGAGCAAACAAGGGTCAATGGTCAACGGGTCAACGCCCTAAGCAATTAGGTAGCGCTACACTTATTTTACTGCAGCGCTACAAGTTTAAGGCATAGGTAGCGCTACACCATTTTCCCTGTAGCGCTACTGAGGTGCTTAAAGGCACATTCAAACAGCATCGTTTTGGGTCTTCGTAATGAATTTGTTTTGGTTTCGGATTTCTGGGGTATAAAAACCCCTCATGAACGTGTAATTGGGAGGAAAAAAAAAAGGCACATTATTTTCTGACCTAGTTTTGGCGGCTACGCTTTCTGGATGTTTGCTGGTTTCTTTTGGAGCTTTGTTCTCAATTTTCAAGCCTTAAACGTAGTTCATTCGAGCAATGAAGTTTGTTTTCTTCCAGTAATCTCGGTATTGTGATTATTTATTATTTTCAATTCCTGAATCATGTTTAGTTTGAGATTTCTGAGTGTTTTGTTCAATAAAGTCATGAGCGAGTAGTCGCCAAGGGTGCGGCCATGTGATGAAGGCATCCCGTGACTAGCCAAATCAAAGTTCGTTTCGGGATATGGAAAACTTAGATTTTCAAGCAGTTTTAGGGTACGTAAACTCTTCTAACGGACAATCCCGGGCATTACCGGGATCCTTACGAATGTGCATGGATTCTGGTGACAGGTGGTGGGCATCTGTTAGGAAAAATTTACCGACCCTAAAATCAATTATTTTATGAGAATGACGATCCGAACGAACGTTGGTTAGGGTTAGTTGCGGGTGTTGGAATTCCCACGGTTGTACTCTCCTTTTTAAATCCATATTTAATTAATTCAATTTGGTAATTTAGTTAGTAATCAATCTCGCTGATCAAGGGGTGGCTACCTAAGAGCCAAGTTAAACTAGAATTCGGCACTTTTGAGTCAAACACCGTTTGTCCGTCTCTATGGTTCGACTCCGGTACTTCCGGATATTGTGCTACCGGTCGAGAGTCCTACACTTGGGACGCGTCTTTAGTTTAATTCATAGTCACCCGGCCGGTCAAGCACTAGCCTCCATCCCAAATTACTGGTTCTTCTTTCCATTTTGGGATGTCCCAAAATATTTGTCACATTTCTAAAAACATCCATCAAAACAAGGTGACTTTCCAGTTTTACCCTTAAAAAGTAATTTTTCCATCTCAATTTGTTTGGCCATTATCTTTTATTTTATAACGGTTCTTATGATTTTGAAAACTTTGTATAAATAAAACTAATTGATATCTATCAAACAAGATCCATATTGCATATGTTTTGAGTTTCATATAAAAAAATTAGCCTCACAAATTGGTCACAGTAATTTTGACTGGATTTAGGGGCAAAACAGAAAAGACATTATAAAGTTTCACACCCCTTAAAAACTCACTTTCCCAAAAGGGGCAAGCAAATTGGGACGGAGGGAGTAATATAAAGTCACCCTTTTTAGATATGACTTATGTTGGCATCATCACCACACAATCAATATGACATCATGGCAGCAATATCTTAACTGTCATCACTGACATCACCTGGAATATTAATTACTCTCTCCATTGCTAAATAACAGTCCACTACGAAAAGTCGTGCTATTTTTCAAATCAAAAAATGAAGTACTTCTATGTATCATTTTTTGAATTTTTTCGCACCGAATTAAAGTACTTGTCGACTACTTTAATTCGATGCGAAAAAATTCAAAAAATGATAGTCGGAAGTAT
>JAXBDA010006721.1:0-19874 GCA_036023075.1 Gaultheria prostrata
TCCCTCTTCTTTATTTTTTTGTTCATGACTTAATTTTTTTTAAACTTCATATAAATATATAATTCACTAACACAAGTTACACAACCAAAAAATAATTCTTTTTTATTTTTGTGATTATCAAACAATACATACAAATAAATTATTTAACATTTTTTTTCCCTTGTGCCGTGCCCGTGCCGAGCCGCTGTGTCGTGCCGTGCTAGGCCAACTTCCGTGCTCGTGTCGTGCCGTGTCAGGCCAACTTGTGTGCTCGTGCCGTGCCATGTCCGTCCTACTTCCGTGCCGTCCCGTGCCAACTTCCGTGCTCGTGCCCGTGCCGTGTCGTGCGAGAATAAAGTCGTGCCGTGCCTCGTGCCACGTTGACTTCTTACCGTGCCGGTGACGTGCCCGTAGAAGACTGTGTCGTGCCGTGCCACGTGCCACCTTAGCCCGTGCCGCACCGCGTGCCAACTTATACCGTGCCGTGCCAATATTTTACCGTGCCTCTGGCGTGCCGGCCCGGCCCGTTTGACACCTCTACCTCGAGGTGAGTACGGTAGCCACACGACTTTGTAAGTCTCGGAGGGGACTTCTTCCGAGCACTATGAACCGAGCGCTCTCGCCCGTCACCTCTTTGGTCCTTCCTCAGGTAGATTGGGATATATTTCCCATTCTCGTAGCAGTACACCGTCTCATGGGATGGTGAGAGGCGAGAGAATGGAGACCTGGCACTTGATTCCGAGATCTGAGTCGACCTCGGGTTAGAGGTTTGGATCCGATCCCCCTTTGAGAGGTGCTCGATTGAGGTACTCCCATGCTGAAGCACGAGAGCTCAATTTTGAGCAATCTCATTGGGGTGAGAGATCCGGTCTTTGGCGGAGCGTCTCCTCCCACCGCCGTCACCGTGAGAGGTGGCGGTTGTCTCCGCAGCTGCCTTCTTCTTCATGGCCTCTGAGAGTTTAGCCACATGCGCCTTCATGGCTTCCATCTCGGCATCGTGTTGCTCTAAACGCTGACTCATAACTTGAATCGTCTGCTTGTCCGGACTCGGACTGAGTCCGGTGAACTTTCCAACAGACATGTGGGGGTGGTTTTTGGGTCGACGGAGGAGGAAGGGTGGTTGGGGTTTTTAGGGCCTTGAAGGTGGTTTTCTCCTCCCATGATGAAAAGATGCGGGGGAGAAAGTGGTGGAGAGAGAGGCGTAGAAGGTCAAATACGACGGATGAACACCGGATTCTGGGTTAAGATCCCCAGCAGAGTCGCCAATTGTGGTGTCCTGAATTCCGACGGTCCTCCTTAGGACTCTATTTCTCTATTTCACCGGTAGGGACTGGATCTCACGTCTCTTGAATCACCTGCACACGTAGAGCCTGACGTTAGCGCCCAACCTGGCCGGAAGTTGGCCAGGGAAGGCACTCCGACGGTCTAGTGAAAGAATGGAAGAGGTGGAACCAGAGAGAAGTGAAATTGTTTAGGGTTCTATATGTGTGTGTACCTTTTAGGACTTCCTTCCTTCTCTTTTATAGGTACCCCTGACCTCTTTTTCAAGTACAAGGGCTCTCCGGTCATTTCTCACGGGTGACGTCCCCTTACGTCACGTAATCACGTTCATTCCGTTGCATGGAAATCTCTCAAATCACAGCTCGACGCGTGTCATAACCGTTCGGGCGTAATCATCACGACGTGAGCCTGTAACTTCCCGCGCCATGTGAGCTAGGATCGGGGTCACCACGTGGTTTAACCGTCTCGGGTGACGTCAGAAGATGTCATGCCTTCCTGATCCTTCTCAATTCTTCCGGTTCGTCCGACTCGGTTGATTTACGGTGGCTCGCCCGGGATAGGCTCGTTCCGGCCAACACGTTGGCTTAGATCGAGTCGGGTCTGAGACGGTTTAGTTGGGCTCGGGCAGCATTTAAGCCCGTTCCCACATGTAGATTGGGTTTTGGCTCTCCGGCTCTCTGGGCTATCAAAACGAGAGGTCGGTAGCCCCTTAGGACGTTTTATTTTGGCCCACTACAGGTATGGTCGGACTAATCCGTGAGAAACCATCTCGGTACTAGAGATGTCTTCACTCATTGTTATGACTTGAGGTGCGGGGGTATGGCATGAGCCTACGGACTCTGTCGGCTCATGTATGACTGGGGGATTTCCTTGCATGTCTTCGTGCTATAAGGAGTTCTACTCCCAATAGTTCTTCGGAGGGTCCATCCCTCCTGCCCCAACACCTGCAGTGTATGGATATTCGAAACCTGGTTATTGATCGAGTTCTGGCATAAGTTCTTCAATAAGATTCATGGGCCACACTTGTGCCTCGCCGGCAGCCAGATCTTCATGGGGGAAAAATTGTCTGAGGGCATGCCCCTCTGGTAACCCTCTCATCCATCCCAAATATCGGACGGCAGAACTCAGTATTCTCACTGCAGCATCCTGCTCCTCATCTATCGAAGCCACGCTGTCAAGGCTATCTGAGTGGGAAGTTTCAGTGAAGTATTCTTCGTCCTCGCTTTCTTGGTATTCGTCATCCTAAGAATCATCTTGGTTTATATTTCCATGACCAGGGAGCCCTATAAGCTGATGGGCTGGTATTAACCCTGGAGAGGAGTCCTGACATGTTTCGGGAGGGAGATTCCCTGGTCCTGATATAGTTGCATTTGCACTCATTGGGCAGACTTGGCAATAACTATCTTTCAGAATAAAATGCGGAATCCAGAACTCAGATTAGAATTTGAACTCGAGTTCGGATTTAAGTTCAGGTTCAGATTCCTGTTTAATAATAATCAGCAAAACTGTCCCGAACGGGAGCAACGCAAAGAAAAATACCAGTTTGTTAGTCCTGAAATACACTGGTAAAGAGATGCATGAATGCAATGGACACTTATGCATAGAGATATTGAAAGTAGACTCGGGCTCGGACAAGGGCAGACTATGAGACTGAAAACTCGACTGTACGACTAGAAATGGACAGCCTAAATGGCGTGGCTTAAACAAGCCAAGACAACGGGGCGAACCCTGAACTAGGGGTCCTCCAAGACTGGAAAACTAACCAGACCCAGACTAGGGGTCTGACGCGACAACGGGGCAGAGCCCTGACAAGGGAATGCCCTCAGACTAAGATGAAGACTGGACCCAAGCTGAGGAACAACGGGGCAGAGCCCGGATAGGGGAATGCCCCTAGACTAAATATAAGGGTATGGACCCAAATTGAGGGTCCGACATAGCAACGGGGCAGAGCCCGGACAGGGGAATGCCCCTAGACTAAACACAAAGGTGGTGGCTGGACCCAAATTGAGAGTCTGACATAACAACGGGGCAGAGCTCGGACATGGGAATGCCCCTAGACTAAAGATGATGACATGGACCCAAACCGAGGGTCCGACATAACAACAGGACAGAGCCCGGACAGGGGAATGCCCCTAGACTAAAGACAATGTCATGGACTCGGACTGAGGGTCTGACATAACAACGGGGCAGAGCCCTTACAGGGGAATGCCCCTAGACTAAAGACGACACAGCCTGGGCAGAAATGCAACAGTGTATGATATAGGTCCTGAGATGACGGGGGCCTCCACAACCATGATCAGCTATGGGGACATGCATACAATGTGATCTGAGGACGGGGAATAACATGCATGCTACTCCCGGAATGAAATGCATAAGACTCGGGGACGTATTTCCTATAAGACGACCTTGACAAAATCTCGACTCTAGGTAGGGCGCACACATGGGCACAAGCGGCTTGAGTAATTGAGACTCTTGCCGGAATGCCTATGAACAGTATACAGGGCCGGCCCAAGGGTTTGGAGTGCCCTAGACCTAGTTTAAAATTTGTTCCCTAAGGATACAATACTTAATAATTTTTCCAACGAGTATTAAAGAAAAAGAGTACGAATTATAACCTCAATGGCCGGCAAGAGCGACTAAGAATCAACAATCTCTAAAAGTTGTCGTTTAACGCTCCCTCGCTTTCTGTAATAATTGATTTTTTTCCCATACAGACGTAACATAAAAGAATATATACCATTGCTTTTAGACAAAACCCCACTTAGATCAAATGGTTAACTTTTACATATATTTTGTCATGGAAAATTCTAAAATCAGCCAAATAGGTTGTAATTAAAATTTAAAAAGTGTATTCAAATGTATAAAAGTTTGTAAAGGTATTTTAAAATGTATAAAAAGTACACACTAAAATGTATGTTTTTTGTTTGGTCTTTTTATTTTCTTATTACAATAAATAGTAGGACCTTTTGTCATACATGACAAAGAAATTAGTACTTTGTTAAATTGGAGAGAATTTATGTAGATGTGACTCAATTTACCACTTTCTTTTCTCATTTTTTTTTTTAGAAATGGCAAGGAACTCTCTAAAATATGGGAATCGGTGTGAAAAGTGGTCATATGCAGGCTGAAATTCGATTAATTTCTTAGAAGAAAAATCATCTGAAGTAGAATTAGACGAAGGCCAGAGGGAAGGGGATTCAAATGGACGAAGATGATCCGATAAAAAAAAAAATGGACGAAGATGATGGCACTTCCCTAACACTAACTGATCCAGATGTACCCAAAAAAAAAAAAACTGATCCAGACTTGCTCAAGTCTAATATTCCATCCAGACAGGGATTTGTTTTAATTTGGGCCTAATCATTATTACAATTGTTTCAGGCTTCTTTATTTTCTTATTTGGGCCTTTTTATTTTCCTTTTGGGCTATAAAAGACTCCTACCCATACATATTACTAAAAATTATGAGAGTGCCCCAATTTTTTTTTTTTTTTTTTTTTTGGGGGGGGGGTGTTTGAGTGCCCTAGGCCCAGGCCTCTTGGGGTGTCTACAGTTGCCCCTTTTGGACAATACTTTACATCATGAGTTGGTATAAGTGTTGTCCAAGATAAGAGACGCTCCGATTTGTTTTCCAAAATTCACTTCAAGCTGCTGGGGAAAACATTAAAAAGCAATTGGTCGAGCTTCAGGAGCTGCCTACGTACCCCGTTGCAGGGATCAGACCAGCGTAGTTCTTCGGGGCAAGTAAATACAAAACAAAGTAATTGATGAATTTTCTTCTGGCTCATCACACCATAAACGATAAACCTGGATGAAGTTTCTTCTGGCTCATCACACCAGCGTAGTTCTTGGGGCAATTGAAAACAAATCAAAGCTTTTGAATGCATGATTTTAAGCAAAAATAAGGAATGCTTTATGAAGAAAAACATGATACTTGTGATTATGTTCGTGTTTATTTCATGGATGATGAGACACGAGGGTCATGATTATGCTTTGCATATCAGCACACGATGAACGTGATTTATATTTATCCCTTGTGCATCGGAACACGATGAACATGATTTAGGCTTATCCCGTGCTTAAGGGGACACAATGAACATGATTTTGATTATCTCGTGCTCAAGAGGACACAATGATTATCACAATAATTATCTCTTGCTCAAGGGGACACTATGAGCATGATTTTGACTATCCCGTGATTAACGGGACACTATGAGCATGATTTTGACTATCATGCGCTTAACGGGACACTATAAGCATGATTTTGACTATCCCGGGCTTAACGGGACACTATGAGAATGATTTTGACTATCTCGGGCTTAATGGGACACTATGAGCATGATTTTGACTATCCCGTGCTTAACGAGACACTATGAGCATGATTTATGTTTGTCCCGTGCTTGAGGGGACACAATGAACATGATTTATGCTTATCCCGTGCTTGAGGGGACACGATGAACTTGGTTTGAATTATCCCATGGCAAAAGAGGTACAATGAACTTGGTTTGAATTTTCCCATGCTCAAAGGGACAAAATGATTGTGATTATGATCACCTTGTGATTACCTACTGAGCAACGAGGTGAACTGATTGGATGATTAAATATACATACGCGGTGGCTAAAATGGTTGGCTTGCGGTTACCTACTGAGCAACGAGGTGGACTGATTGGATGATTAAATGCACTTACGCGGTGGCTAAAATGGCTGGCTTGCAAACCTACTGAGCAACGAGGTGAACTGATTGGATGATTAAATGCACCTATGCGGTGCCTAAAATGGCTGGCTTGCGGTTACCTACTGAGCAACGAGGTGAACTGATTGGATGATTAAATGCACCTACGCGGTGGCTAAAATGGTTGGCTTGCGGTTACCTACAGAGCAACGAGGTGAACTAATTGGATGATGAAACGCACCTTCGCGGTGGCTAAAATGATTGGAGTGTGATAACTAGGCGGCTACCAAGGGTGAGAAATCTTTCTTAAAGCAATGACGAGAAACTTAAACATCTATCCCAAAATTGATTCGAAAACTGTCCCACAGAACAAGTTGTTCGAGAAGATCATCCCGTAGGACGGCTGATGTATTTGTTTGAAAAGCTTGTCCCGCAAGACAGTTGATTGATTGATTGAAAAGCTTGTCCCGCAAGACGGTTAAGTGAGACTCATGTTTTGACACTTGACAATAACAGCGACAACATTCCTTCCTTAAAAAGTGGGCAGCACAACCGGGTATCCCTTTTGCTTTATTGTCTTTCCCTTTAGCTGGGGTTCGAGTTTGAGCTTGGCAGGGCTTGGGTTTTAGGTTTTGAGTTTTGGACTTGCCTTTGTCAAGGCTCAAATTTTGGGTTGGTTTTTGTTGAGGTTTAGGACTTTGGATTGGCTTTTGGTAGGGCTTTTAGCTTTGGATTGACCTTTGTTGGGGATTTGAGCTGGGGCTTGGGTTGTGACTTTCATTTGAGCTTTTAGGCTAGCTGGAACTTCGGGTTGACTTTTGAGTTGAGACATTGGGTCTTTATGCCCCATGACATTTGGACTAACATAACCCAATTTTAGGTTGACGTGCTTCCATGGATGACTAACCTTAGTTCTGATCCCCTTTCTTGGCTCCACTGATGGTTTTAGCAATTGATTGTCCATATACACAAAACGCGAGTTCTTCCATGCATCAAAATTATTTTTCCAAGAGTCGAGGATAGACAAGACCAAGACAACATGATTGACGTTTTGACAAAGAGATGGACTTTAACAAGACTGACAAGGCCCAGGAATTTGATCGACCTTACAGACAAGGGGTGGATTTTGATAAGACTGACAAGGCCGAGGAATTTGATTGGCCTTTTGGACAAAGGGGTAGACTTTGATAACATTGACAAGGCTGATGAATTTAATCAGCCTTTTGGACAAAAGGGTGGACTTTGATAACACTGACAAGGCCAATGAATTTAATCAGCCTTTTGGACAAAGGGGTGGACTTCGGTAGAATTGGCTTCAAAGAATAAGAAAGATCTGTTGTCAATTGAGTGACTCCCTTTAATGGTGCCCCAGACCGGGCAGAGAAGATAGGGAAGACTGCGTTGGCTCGAAGGATATCGAAGATCATGTTAACTTGACATTATAAAAGATGGAAAACATGCCTCACCATGGATGCTGAAATTGTCATCACAAAATCGGGTTTTTAATGACTTTTCCCTTCGAGATTTCAAAATTGTTTCACTCCATAAAATGATGATCATTCAAATTGATTGTTTTGTCAAAACACGAGATTTCTTACTATGAACCCATGCCCCCAGTTGTTGATGATGCCCCATTGACTTTCAATTAATATGCCCCTGTTGGAGAGCTGCTGATGAAGACTCATTGACGTGCCCGAGTTTGGATTTTTGCATTGGCTGACGCCAATGTTTGCGCAATGCTGGCTGTTCCCTTTTGACATGGATTCTAACTATCAAGTTGCACTTTTCAATCTGAAAGGGCTTCATTTAGGTTATAATGGGGCCAAGGTTTTGGGTTTGACAAAGAAAGGATAATAGGCTCAAAATTTTCATTTTTCCTTAGGGTTGTTTGAGCTAGCAGCTATCTTGGACTCCATTCGTGCCCCTCTCGCTTTGGATGGGCATTTTCTTTTAATCTTTCTTTTTCTTCGTGCACCCTTTTGCTTTTGATGGGCACTTTCTTTCATTTGGTTTTCCCTTTTTCCTGTTTCTTCGGTGTTTCTCAACTTGTTGCTCTTATGTGTTTGGCCTTTTCGCGTGCCTATGAGTTTGGCACTTCCATTCTTGTGATGTTTCGAATCTTCACGTGCCTATATCTTTGGCACTTTTGTTCTGCTGGCACTTTCACATTTCTTATTTCACCCCAGTGTGGGGGATAGCTGCCTAGCTGGGTTAAATTGCGAAGAAATTGATTCAGGATTAAAAAGGGCTTGCAATGGATATATATGTGGGGAATAACAACAAAGAATGCCTTTCTTCATTTTGAATTGCGCAACTTGATAGGGAGAACTTATGCATGCTCTAACTTTTGCCTAGATCTCGATTTGAAGTTTGATCTAGCGAGCTTTTTGCCTTAACTTTTGCCTAGGCCGCCCTTGCGGGTTTTCGACCTAGCAGGCTTTTTTCAAGGTCAAGGCATTGCTTCTTGATGGCGCCGGGGAATGGTCCCTTGGAAATCCTCCTTGTGTGGGGCGGGGGTTCAATCAAAATTCATCTCATGTTTTGAATTGATTATCATGATTTTTCAGATGATGGTGGAAAACAATTCCAAGGTGAGGGATTTTTGTAAAAACCCAAGTTTATGATGACAATTTCAACACAACAGAGTGACATTGATTTTTGATCGTTACGACCGAACCACTAAAGGTTGCCTACGTATCCCTTTGCAAGGAATCAGGTCGTGCGTAGTTCGAGACTACGAAACTGACTCTATTTTTGGCTTTTTCTTTTCCTTAACATTACAGACTCGAACATTGAAAACACACAGACACGAGAGCATGACAGACTTGAAGTACAAACTGACTCAACAAAAGCAAAAACTGGACTAGACTTCCAAGACTCGCGGAAGATTGGACAATTGCATGGCCACTGATGATTCTCCTGAGCAATGGTTCCATCATAGTGGGGTTGATATGAAAGTTATGGTTGGAATATGGTGGGATTTGGGGGTATTTTATTGGATATGAGGTTGATTTGACTGATGCGGATGTCTGGTTAGTGCTTAAGCAGTAGTTTTGGAAATGGTACTTGGGTTTTGTGATGGGAGAAAGATGGTTCCATTGTGAATGAGGTCTTGGATTTGGTGACGGAGGCGTTGGCATCTCTCGATAGGGTGACCGGCTTTTTGGTGGAAGGCGCAAAATTGATTTGGGTTGTAAGATGGTGGGGGATTTTGTGGAGGGGTGTTGGCTGGAGTGGTGTGAGAAGACCGGCCACAAGAAGCTCTTCATAGACCGATGACAAAGGTGCGGGGAGTTGGGAAAATATTATTTGCTGGTTTTTGGGCCTGTTGGTTTGGGTTGTGGTCTTGGTTGGTTTGACTTTGCTGATGGTCTTGGTTGTGAAGCTGGAGTTGTTATTTGTGGAGCTGAGGGTGATGTTTGCACGAGTGTTAATGCCAAAGAATGTTCTCGCCTTTCCGGAGTAAACCCTTGGAGTGTGGTTGTCATTCTTTTTGTCCCACTCATGTATTTCTGGATTCTCAGTGCCAACGAGATTTTCAAAGCCGATATGCTTGGATTCTTCCATGACAGATTCCTCAAGTTCAGAGATCTTGGCCAAAGCTACGGCCATTTCTGGGCTTTTTCCGGATCGTTGAAGATTCTCTTGGATAGGTGGGAGACGGTCACGGATGTCTTGTACCATGATCATGAGTTGGGCGATTTGATTGTCGAGCCGTTTGCCCATATTGCTCACAGCCATCTTGAGCCCTTCGATTTCAGCTGAAACATCCATGTCTTGGGGCTTGGGGTTGGGTCGACTTTTGTTTGGGAAGTTGTGAGGTTTCTTTCTTGGGATCAACGGCTCAGAACTGACAGTAAAGCAAAAAGGTCAAACTCAGGCTGTGCCCCTGGTGTTATTGAAGAAAATGTTGTGCATATGTCGTCGTCGTGTCGTCCTAAGATCTAGACTACCGGTCTCGGCCTCACTTAAGACATTGCACGAATGTTCGAAACAACAACCACGGGTAAGTCGTGATAGGCAGGTTAAATTCCAAGCTTCGTGGAATCAGAGCCAATCTCCTTGTAGACCATCCGAGACAGAGCAATAAGGTTGTTGCAATCCGGGTACGAATGTGCTTAAGGCTAGACCAAAACACGGGGAACCGTATGGGCACGGCAAACGCCAGAGGTATCACAAACTCTATGGATTTAAACTCTCCTAGACTGACATCTGTCCTATTGATTATCCTAAAACTATCATCGGGTAAGTCTACCGGTTTTGAATCTCACTTACTGCCATTGCACAAATGTTTGAAACAACAACCACGAGTAAGTCATGACAAGCAGGTTAAATTCCAAGGTTCATGAAATCAGAGCCAATCTCCTTGTAGACCATCCGAGACAGAGCAATAAGGTTGTTGAAATCTTGATACAAATGACCCTAAGGCTAGTTCAAAATCCGGGGAGCCGTATGGACACGGCAAACACCGAAGGTATCTTAAACTCCATGGATTTAAAGTCTCCTAGACTGTCTAATCCAAAATAAACTCACCGGTTTCAAATCTCACTTAAGATCATTGTAACGAAGATTTTTCAACACCCCGGGTAAGTCATTACTCGGCAGGTTAAATTCCAATCGTCGTTGGAACCAGAGCCAGTCGCTTTTCCTAACTATCCGAGACAAAGCAATATGGGTGTTGCAACCCGAATACTAATGATCTCAAGGTTAGTTCGAAAGACAAGTAGCCGTATGGGCACCACAAACGCCGGAGGTATCTCAAACTCCATGGATTTATAGTCTCCTAGACTGACTGACTAAAACGGCTTTGGGAAGTTGCCCCAACCCTCAAGTTTTGTTTTTGAACGACGTATCCTTAGAAAGGGGCCGACAAGATTTGGTAAATATGCTTAACAAGTCCTTGACAAGGACCCGACTTTGGAGTTAGGGACGAATGTACCATGTCGGTCTAATCATGCCTAACTTCCGTCGTGTCATTGTTTAAAACCGGTTAACGGGTTGGTGTACCCACAAATTTGCCAATTCTTGCTAGCCGTTAAGGATTATCGGGCCGGAAACATGCATATAGGGTACACGACTCATCAATGGGCCAAGGCAACCTCCTACTAACCGTAAAGGAAACCTATGGCCTAACGGGCAATCTAACGGTACCACCTATGAATGCAACGTGTCATGTTAAGGAAAACGGTAACACGTAGCACGTAAGCATGTGAGAGCACGTAAACTTAATACGTGGGTTTGTCCTTAACGTGGGGTTTCTATGGTAAACTATATGCAAAGGCTGGGTCTTGGTCTCAGAAGGGTACCCCGGACTCAGAACCAGAGGCCGTAATCCACCGTAAACGATGCTAACAACGTAGTTCGTCTCGGTCGAGGGTTGCTGGGCATTCTGGGATTCCCTATCACCGGCAAGTCGGGTGGGATTGCCAGAACACGCCAGCGAGGCAAGGAACCATGCACGTGAAATGCAAAAACCAAATTCTAAACATTTTTTTTTTCAAAAATCCCACAAAATTATCTTTCAAGTAAAACCCACTTTAAATTAACACAAAACTTTACAAAAGTAAAAATAAGTATTAACCAGCGCCTCCCCAGCGGAGTCGCCATTTTGTGGACACCCGTCGGGCGGCCGCCCACACGATAGCGATTCGATTTTGATTTTGAAAATGATTTTGGAGTCGCCACCCGGGTTTAAGGAATGAACCCGAGAAACCAAAAGACTGACTCGTTATGCCCAATGATTTTGAAAATGATTTAACCGGTCGTGCGAAAACCTTTTTATTTCCGAGCTCGGGGGTTTGGTTACGAGAGGGGAAGGGTTTTAATGCACCCCCCTCGCCCGGTCCGTGAACCGGTCTCTACTAAATAACTTGTGGGTTATAGAAAACGTTTAGAACTTGGTTTTAAACACGGAAACAAAATAAAGAGCATGTACACAAGATAAACACAATCTATGATGCTACGGTGTATGTACGATTATAATGACATGATGATGTTGATGTATGGTTATGACATAAACAAAATTATGAATGATCATAACAAGATGAAGTCAGAAAATAAGATTAGAATGAGCAATGGAAGTAATGAAAGATGTAACAACTATCTATCAATCTGTTGACAGAATAGAGGTTGGGCGCCCAAGGTGACCTTGGGCGCTCAACGTCTCTCAAATTCATCAGTTTTATTTTCATCTCCTGATTCCAAGAATGCTTTGCTTTGATCCTGAACACCTTCAAAACTGATTTTTTACCTCATAAGACCAAAATAGAATCTTAGAAAAGCATTCAAGAATGGTTTTGATCAAAGCATGGATTTTTTTATCACTTAGCTTTTGAGAAGAATTCACAAAATGAAGTGTAAGTTTGAATTGAGAGAGAAAGCTGATAACAGATTGATAACACTATGATATGAACTCACACATGCATGAAATGAGATGATAACAGCAACAAAATAAACAAACTGCAGGAACTACCCATAAACCAGGTTGAGCGCCCAAGGTGAGGTTGGGCGCTCAACTCGACTCTTAGTTCTCACTTTCAATCAGCTTCTTCTTGTCGTATTATTCATGGATTCATAACCTCAATACCAAATGACACTTGAACAATGATTTTCAACGGTAGAGGAAGAATGAAAGGTATGATCCATGAACAATAAACAAACTTTATGGCTCATTAAATTGATTATTCATAATAAACAAAGAAAAATATGAAGTGAGAGCTTGAGAGAAGTGAGATAAGATAATGTAAATACTCAACAACACACACACACCTCTAAAATGATGATGATATGGTATATAATGATGATTACAGAATAAAATACACAAAACATCAATCTGTCTGTAGCTTATTTGAAAATTTTGGGCACTGTAAAGGCAGAATCTGGAAGAGAATAAAATTAGAGAGTTGTAGCTCTTCAAATTATCTATGTTTTGATATATAACTCGTCGAAAACGAAGTTCGGTGTAAAAAGTTATGCCAGAAATATCAAACTGGCTTTCTGGTGCAGGCTTGAGCGCCCAAGGTGAGGTTGGGCGCTCAACGCCTTTAAAACTGGAAATTTTGAAAATGTTTTTCTTGATTTTTATGACCTTGTAGGCTCACAACAAGTACAAAGAACTTGTGTGAACCTACTGGTCTCCCTCAGAGGGACCAAAACATGTGATTTTCACATGATTTCCTACATTTTTTTGGCTTGAATAAGACTTGAACTTGAGTTTGTTTGATTTGGTTGGTTAAGGGCTTGGTTTATAGACTAAGGACAGTTGGTTTTGGTTGTAATTGAAGTTGCTTAGACTGATTTTGGTTTTGCTTTGAAGGAATGGTGGTGTTCAAGGCTTGAAGATGAATTTTTGGTGTGATCTAGGTGGATTTTTGGTAAGGTGGAAGAGGATGGACGAATTAGGAGTGTAAGAGAGTGTGAGGAGAGTAGTTTAGATGTTGGAAGTGACGGAGAGTAGTGAGAGAGGCAGTAGTTGAGTGAGAGAGGCTATGAGGAGGTAATGAGAGAGTGGATGGGGGATATTTATAGAGTGAGAGTGAGTGAGTGAGTGAGAGGGTGAGTGAATAAGTGAGTGAGAGAGGGAAGAAATGGGGGACAGACGCTCCTCTTGCAGTAGAATCTCATCATTACAGCCCCTGCCTGTAACTAACTGGTGTGCACCTTGGGCGCCAAGGTGGGGTGCAGAATTGTCCAAACTTCGCGGGGCTGTCCCGGGTGCTACCGAACTCTGAATTAGGCATGGTTTAAAGCATTGGAAAGGTGGTTGAGTCTACTTTCTAACCCAAGTGGTCTCAATGCCAAATGATTTGTACATCCAAGTGTGTGACCATTTTACCCTCAAGAGGTCGGGAAAACAGGTCATTAGTGAAACGCCCACATCTCCCTCATTTCAAAACGGATTGGGACGTATTATATATCGATAAAGAGGGTTTTGAATGCACTAGACTATGGTGTAGGCTTGGATTTGTTTTGAGGAGGGTTTTGGTGGGTTGTGGTGGATGTTTGAAGGGTTTGTCAAGTTCAAGCCTTGTTCCGGTCCTCAAGGTAAACATCATCGGTCCTTTTCATCATCGGGAATGCTTGTGTGTATCTCGGGTTCAAAATCGGGGTGTCTACAACTAAGTATTGGAGTATTGGTGACATATAAGTGAGTTGGGGCTAATTTGAATTACACAAGCCACTATGGGGACCGAGGGTGTAATTATATGTGTTTGGTGTGTGTATATGTGGTGTGTGGGAGGAGAGAGACATATCCTCCCCCCCCCCCCCCCCCCACAAAAAAAAAATAAAATAAAATAAATAAATAAATTCTGTCCCCCTCTCTATCTTCTTCCTCTTCCATTTTCTTCTTCTTCCATCACCAAATCACCTCCTCTCTCCAAAGTCTCTTCACAACCCTTACCTAAAATTGACTCCTCTACGCGTTAGGAAGCTTGGGTTGTGTTTTTTTCGCTCCGGGGAAGGAAGAATCCGGTTGCATCTTGGTGGAAAAGCTAGGGTTTTGCTTGCTAGTTGATTTGGAGCTTGATTTGCTTGGAGGTAGGGGATTTCCACTTATTCTAAGTGTTTGAGTGATGTATGTGTGTGTATAGCTTTCAATTTGATTATCTACTATGTATACTTGTTAAACTCTTTAAAAACCCACATTTCTAGTCACTTTGATTTCATAGTGTCTTAATCTAAGCCTATCCTTGATCTTCCTTGTTAATTAGTTGCTACATCATCTTCTTGTTGTTTGTGGAATGATTTTTGGCTTTGGTTTTCCCTTCACTTTGAGTTTGGCATTGAAATTCCGTTTTTGGGAAAAATCTGCAGAAAACTGGGTTTTCCCAACCGGTTGAGTGAAATACTCCAACTGGTTGGGAGTTCCTGAATTTTGGCTTCGAATCTGCCTTGGCCCAACTGGTTGGGCAAAAACCTCCAACCAGTTGAGGCTTTCTGAAAAGTTCGTCCAGTCTTTGCCCTGGCCCAACTGGTTAGGCAAAAACATCCAACCGATTGGGAAATGCTGAAAAGTGGTATTTTCATTCTTGATCCTTCCATGGTTATCCAATGATCTATACGTCCATCTAGCATTTCCTAATACTACTTTGTTGACGTGTGACTTTGTGGGTGTGAGGCTGATACCTTCTATTGGTTGTAGTTGACTTTATGGTGGCACGGGAAACATTACAATTCATGATTGTGCTCGTACATATGTTGGGTGATTTGTTTGTGGCACTATCATGACATTTACGAACGTGGATTGAAATGAGTAATTGAAGTGAATGACATGGGCCCCAAAAGGGTATGCCCGGAGTGACACGGGGCCCGAAAGGGTATGCCCAGAGTGACACGGGGCCTATATGGCATGCCCAGAGTGACACGGGGCCTATATGGTATGCCCGGAGTATAATGAATGATTAATTTGGATAAGATACTCGATGTGGATGTTTTTGGATACGAGTAATGTGTTGGGTATATATTGGATATAATTGGGAGTTTGTTGACCTGGGTTGACCTTCATGGCACATAGTGTCGTTCTTTGTACTTATTTATGAATTCTCTTAGCTTTGTCAAAGGATTGAATCCTCTTGTCTACGCTATATGTTTATTTCGAGTCCATGAGACGTGTCGGGTGTGCTTAGACCTACGTGATATGTTGGGTACGAACCGAGTATATGTCGGATATGTGTAGGATACGGTGGTACGACTGTTGCTGGAACTTATGGTCTTTTAAATATAGTTATGTGTCTTGAACCCATATGAAGTTTCTCAAACCATATCTCATGTAAATTTATTTTGGTTATGCCTCATATGCAGCTCTCTTACATTTAGAGTTGGTAGGCGTTTTCCTACTGGGCTAGTGAGCTCACCCTAACAATTTCAGGTACCTAGCTTGGAGCATGAGGGTGGTTGCTTGATATGTGCATGCATGTTTGAAAAAAACATTGAAGGAGCTACACCTTTAAGAATTTTGATTTATAATTTTGACTAAAGAACATTATAATCATTTGGTTTATTCTTGGTGTTAAATATGCAATCATTTCAAAGAATGATGTATTAATATTTGGGGGTACGATAGACCCATTGATTTGTAATATGTTGACTCAGACTCACAAATTGTTCGTTGACTTTGGACTTGACCTGTGGACTTAGTTGACCATCCATGTGGATTTATGTTGAAGTATCTTGTGAAAAATTGAGGGCGTGACAATAAGGGTGGGGCAAAATCCGGTGTCAACACTCTGTGCATTTTCAGCAGCTTTTTCCAAACTTCACGGTTGATTTTGCATACTTCTAGGACTTCATCTTAGGCATATTTACACTCATTTGACATCTCCTAATCACGTTTTCACCATTTTAATTAATATAGGAGATTCGATTGGTCACGCGGACCGAGGTGAGTAATCAATACATAATTTACATGGATTAATGCGCGATTTTGTACTTCTATGCAAATGTTCCGTTATTTCACTTGTTTTACTTAATGAATCTTACTCCATCGATATAAAATGATAGGTGGCTATATTTTGTATCTATTAATGATATCCCTGACGTCCCAGCTTGCTAGGGGACAGTGGTAAAAGGCTAGCAAGGTTGATATGTTTGATACGGGATATGCATAGACGTCTAAACCTATCCACACCGGGAACGCCTGGTGGTATGATATGATTTGTTACTGGGATGTGCATTATAAATTGGGTTTGGAAAGATATGGATCCTTTGAATATGAATTTGTGCTTTGCTTAACTAATGTGTATTCTAAAATGTCCATGGAAAGTGTATGAACTATGTATCGGCTTCTCATACGAGCATTAGCTTATGAGTTTTCCCACCTTTCAGGAGACGAAGAATAGAGTGGTGACATGGGCTTTCTTTTGTGATCGTAATATGCACATGGGCATGTGTAGTGGTTATGAACAGGACCCTATGTACTAGTCTATGCTTTGACTCATGTAACTATGTAGACGGCAGGAAGTTGGACTTAACTACTTTTTGACACTGTATGTATTGTGGTTAGTTTGGATCATGTGATATAAGCATGGCTCTGTGGGATACTTTAAGCTTGGAGATCCTAGTGTTGGAATTTGTTATCTTTTGTTGTTAGTACAAGTTAACCTTTCCGCTGCTAGAATTTGTGTTTCTTCTAGTCCTTACTATATGTTAATTTGTGCTATGTTTTGGCCTTGGTGAATGGTTCACCGGCACTTTGTTACGCCTATAACCTTTAGGGACGGATACGGGCGTGACAGAAAATCTAATAACCGTAAGCATGCGCCAGATTGTGAAGCTTACGCGCAACCCTTGTAGACTTCCTTACGAGTTCCCATACACCGTTTTTGCAGTGAATGTCAGCACATGTTGGCCATAACATAAAGTCAAGCTTTTGACTGAAATAACAAAAATGCCATTGTCTTGTTCCAACATGTCCCACATTTCCCTTCTCAAAAGCTGTTGAATATCTGTGTTCACTTCCCATGTCTAAATTTTTTTTCTATAAAACAAATCTTCTCTCATATTTTTTCTCTCTAATCATTACTCACATTTCTCTCTACTCATTACCCCTCTCTCAAATCATTATTCTCATTTCTCTCTATCTATATCCACGTATTACCTCTCTCTCCAATTATTATTCTTATTTTAAAAAACCAAACCAAATACTAACTCAAAAATATATCTCAATTTTTTTTCAAAATTAACAACCAGTATTTTTATCGGAAACTGAACATTTCAATAAGGAAAAAGGGTAGTGGGCTGACAATTAGCAAACAAAAAGACGGAGAAAACACACACACTTCAGTATATTATTTTATATTTTTTAATACACTTTTCTATATTCCAATACACTATTAAAAGAAGTTACAAATGGCCTTATATGACAATTGTTTATCAAGCGCTATAGAGCGCCAACGGACTTAATTTAAAAATCTAAATAAAAAATGGCCAAGTATGGAAAATAAATCCACTAAAGACTCCAACAAGAGGAAAAAACAGAAATTAGGAAATTCTATTTTATTTGGTTATTTTCTAGCTTTTTTGATAATGAAATTTACATTACAAAATTAATTAGAAACCACAACGTTAAAAAATTTCATAGTGATTAGTGAGAGAACAAAGTGGATCAATAATTCATCAAAATGCTAAACCTATCTATTTGTTATTGGGATCAATAATTAACCCAAAAGTTCAAACGGGGAGAAATAAATAGACAATGGTATTTTTTTCTTGGGAAGAAACAATTGATAATCATCAATAAGAGAGACAAAACGGGCATCCACGTTAAAAATGGGCAAAATTGTAATTTTAAAGGTAGGGACAGCTCTGGCCATCCTCCAACCTGTGGAAGTCGGAAAATTTAAAGTAGGATGCGACTGCTGACATTAACTAAAGGGAAAAAGGTCTTATTATCTGGCGCATATACGCGCCCACTAGCGGAACCCTTAAACTATTCCCCACATTCCCTCACCTAACTTCCGTTGGTTTTTCAAAACAAGTTTTATAAAAAATTGTTTTTATAACTTGAAAAAAAATATTTTTCTAATTCCAACAAATCTATACAAAAATGTTTTGGAATTTTTTTTTGAAAACTTTATAGTATTTTCTAAAAAAATTTAGAAAATTGTTTTCAAACTTAATTTTTCATAGTAATTGTTTTCCAAAAACTAGTTTTTTTTTTATCCAAGAAAATGTTTTCAAAAACTATTTTTCAAAGCTTTCAACAAATAGTTTTCAAAAAGTAATTTTTTTAAATAAAATTGATATTTTTTTAAGAAAATTATTTTTAAATAAAATTGATATTTTTTTAAGAAAATTATTTTTAAATAAAATTGATATTTTTTTAAGAAAATTATTTTTAAATAAAAACAATTGTTTTCAAATAATACTTTAAAAAATGTTAAAATAAAGTTCTCTTTAGTTTTTAAAAAAAATTCAAAAAATAAACAATTTTTTTATTTGTTCTAAAACAATCTTTTTGAAAAAAAAATTCAAAAAAATAAAGTTTTGAAAATAAATTTTATAGTAACTTTTTTGAAAACTAATGGAAAAACTAGGAGAGGGAGGAATCTGATGAATAGTTTAAAATCAAGGGAGTGCAGTTTCAAAAACACAGGGTAGTGTATTTGGCAGAACCCTCAGGTGAAGAAGAGAAATGTACCATTTGAAATTTGAACAAGGTGAGGAAGGGCAGGCAAAATTTGAAAAATGTGTCAATTTTTTATGATTGACTAGTCAAAGTGGAAAAGTAATACGGAGCAACACAAAAAAATGGATAAACCAAAATATTGGGACAAAGGGAGTAATTAATACTAAGAAGTGCAATTTGTTTACTCAAAAAATGGAAAAAAAATTTGCTCACCCTCACCAAAAGAGGGTGAACAAAACCTTTATCCTGATTGGTTGAAATAGTGTGGGGTCCACCAAAAATGATGTGGATCTCACCACAAAGTGATGTCATGCTTACCAAAAAGTGTATTAATTCTACCAAAAATGATGTGGATCCCACCACAAAGTGATGTCATGCTTACCAAAAAGAGTATTAATTTTGTGGACCCCACAACATTTCAACCAATCAGGGTGAGGGTTTGGTTCACCCTCTTTTGATGAGGGTGAACAAATTTTTACTCCAAAAAATACAACATCAGGGTGAAGTTTTTTAGAAACTACGAACAAAATTTTCACCCATTTCACATTTAAATAAATTATTTTTCATTTGATTCTATTCTTAACTCACACTTAACTATTCCGTTGCCAACATTCAAGAATACAGCCAATATTTGAAGACAAATGTGATGGTTTTACCCATTTGGATTTCTTGTGAATAAATCATAAAACCTGTAGAGGGCAAAATTCTGGGATCTGTATAACGCCTCTAAACCTGCAAGACAGAGAGCCGTTAGAGCACCTTTGCCCTTCGTGGCAAAGGCCCTCCGATGCTTAAGTTAGTATCACGTACTAGAAGG
>JAXBDA010006722.1:0-19869 GCA_036023075.1 Gaultheria prostrata
TTTTGCGACGACCTTTTGGCGAGGAAACCTGGCGAGAAAATCTTTCCTCGCCAATTCTTTTAGCGAGGAAATTTGGTGCTTTGGCGAGGAAACTCAATCCTCACTGTAGACATTTTTTCTTGTAGTGAAGAAGTAGTTTTCCAGCATCTGAAACATGTTTTTAACGTTTCCCGAAAATGGGTTTTTGAAAACATTCCTACAAAACGAGGTCAGAGACCATTCATCAAAACAGTTTTAGACGTTTTCTTGATACAAGAACAGAAAACAAAAACTGTAGCAAACATACCTGCATTTGGGGACCAATTATAGAAAAAATAGACTATGAAATACCAGTTAGCATAGTCCAATCTTCCAATTCAAAAATAATTTTGGATATACATTATTGAGAGTCAGAATAACAAGAAGCTAGCACATACCTGTACAAGAAATTTAATTACTAAGGAACTATGCATAAGTTTGGTGATATTTGATAGTAAACAGAAAGCAGCAAGATGAGTTACACTGTATCGAGCTATATGAATATTAGGTGTTTCAAACTTTTTAAAAATGAAGTGCTTGTCCGATGTTCAGCCATACATACTCTTGGGGACGAATCCCATCGTCTAATAACAGGAGCCCAATCAAAGCCGGAGCAAAGCCCTGCATGGACCGACCCCGAAAGAGTTGGTGGCAGCTACGAGATTTAGGCAATTCTTTAGATGGAATAGAGATGTGTCTAAACTACATGGACGCTACAAATTACTCGTATAAGAAACTAAATTCTGTAACTGTCCAAGCTAGTTTGATCTCTAAAATATCATATGCAAGCTGCAATATTTGTGCTAACCTTGGCAGTCCAGCATTTGCCTTCCCCATTGTGAATAGCATCAACAAGGCCAGTGTAGTTCCAGTTCTTGATCACATTGTATGGACCATCATGAATCTCCACTTCAATAGTATACCCTCCATTGTTGATGAGGAATATAATGCTCCTTTGACCACATCGAATCATCGTAGATATATCCTGGGCTGTTACCTGTTCAAAAAGGGAACACATTTACTCAGCATCATTGGTTTTTGAGTTTCTTCCAACTCAACCAAGATCGTGATCTGACCACCAAGGTATGAAGGACACTCCGTCAAAATTCTTATTTGAGTTTGAGATGCTATGATAAATTGCAGGGCTAAAAAAAAAATTGAGCTTGTGTTCGCAAATAGGGTATCTTGGACATTAATTATTGCTTTTTCTTTTTTTTCTATCAATCAGCAAGTAAATTGGCGATTATCTACAAATAATGTATTTTGACAGTTAGCATTGATCGCGAGCATTTTACTCTTTTACATTCGATGGATTGGAGGAGTAAATTAGCAGTTTCATCTTCAAATGTATCGAAGTAATGGCTTCTGTGAGCTGCAGTATGATCAATGTGACCAACTGAGTGATGGCCCTTTTATCAAAATGTGACGGAATTGCCACATTTCTTCTAATAAGTGATCAGAAAGTCAATACTCCAACCACTGTGACTGACCTGGAAACTCCCATCACCAATGCAAGCAATCACACGCTTGTCTTTTGCAGCCTGAGCATAACCGAGTGTAGCACCTACAGACCACCCAATGGATCCATATTGCATCTGGAATTCATACCTGAACGAAAGGGTACATGTCATTGAACTTAAATAAATTTATACAATTCTAAGTTTTGAATAGTTAATATCAAAGCATCTTAAAAGTTCCTTTCTATTAGCCACCTTTGAATGAAACATTGACACAGGCCCCAAAATACTGTAGACTCAGTTGACAAAAATGACGCAGCCCCAACGACAACATTTCTTGGTCGTTACTGTGCCCGAATGAAAAGGGAAAACAATGAAAAGTAGTAAAGAGAATTTTTGTGTTGCATAAAACCGTTACCAACTTACCATTATCATAATGCAACCTATGCGTTTTTGTATCGCATAAAAACGTGACCATTATTTTAATGCAGCCTACAACTTTGTTAATGATAATAACATGAGGTTTAATACTTATTTAAAAGTAGAAAGAACTAAAGAAGTCATGTTAAATGAGCAACCCTGGCTTACCCGCAATTTGCAGGAAGAAGGAGCTTCTGACAATTAAACCACGAGTCCCCTGTCTCCGCAATTACTGCTGTGTCTCCACCTAGCATTTCCTGTTAATGAGCTTGTCTTAATTATATGAATAAAGCATTTCCTCTACACAAAACTTGGAAAAAAAGAAAAGATACAGGAAAGAGAGATTCCCAAGGGACAGTACTAGATCCATCTACTTGGACGACCAACAAAGGGGCCCTGAATCTATCTCAAATTCAAACCTAAGAGGTCTTAAGCACCAATTAACCCAGGATATTACTGATCAAAGCCTTTCCAATGATAGGTGAAGACGGAAAACACAAAGAAAACAAAAATTTAGAGCCTTGTAGCCTTCTTTTTCCTAACAAAAGGTTGGGGAAGTCGAATATTGGGTCAGATAAATCAGATCAAGCAATCTGATCTGATTCTCATCTTATAAAAGGCCTACATGTTCTGCTATACTCTAGCAAAGTTTTCCATGCAGAGCTTCTGGTAATGTCCATGGTGGTCAATCATCTTATGTTAAGCAATGCTTGTGTCTGATAATGCCCTGCATAACATGTCACAGGGCTGTATTTGCATCAAGGTTTTCTGCAGGGATTTTGCCAAGGGAAAATAAAATGAAAGGTACTATATTCCATTGAATTGTGTCTCCCCTGCCTTTTCTTCCACCTTAATAGAATCCTCTACATATCTGAGAAAGAAACGTAGTCGCTAGAGATGTTTGCTAGAATGCACAAAATATAGTCAGCTAGTCGCTCTTTTCAATGCACAAAAAGAACGTGGCAATCTTCTTACAACGGATTTAGCCGGTGTGGCATTCCCTAGAGTTTAATTGTTGTTTTCTCTTGTACCAAAACCGATTGGGGAAAACAAAAAATCTCTTCCATTCTCGGAAAGAACAAAAAACGGTGAAAACGAAATAAGCAGCTGTGTCACATTTCTTTGCTTACCTGAATGTGCTTGAAAAGTATGTTGACTCTAAGAGGTTCATTATTCTCTCGTTTCAGAGCAATGCCAGGAGGCACAAATATTCTACGGTAATTCTCATAAGCAGTGCTGTTCTTCGTCAGCTTCTTGGCCAAAGCAGTCAAGAAGTCTGCCATGAAAACCCAACCCAGCGAAGGCCCATTACCAATAGTCACGCGATTGGGATGCACTATCACAGATTTCTCTTTCTTGATCAACAAAGAATATCCAACCGAGCTGTAATCGTTGAAGATGGGACCCACGAATACATAAGCATCGGCGGATTCAACAATCTCACCGCAGTAGCCGGTGCTCACAGCACCCCAGTATGTCCCAATGAAGTGCGGATGGTGCTCTGGAATCAGTCCCTTGCCAGAAGGCATTACTGCTATAGGATATCCACATGCATCCGCAAGCTCGACAAAGGCCTTTTGCGCCTTAGGTACCCTTAGCTTGGGACCTGCCACAAGGACAGGTTTCACAGCCTTGTTTAGAAACTCAGCCGTCGCTTCCACTGCAGCCTCTAGTCCTAATTCGTTGCTCAGCCTGCATAAGATATGAAAACTGGTTAGTTTTGAAGTTGCAAGATGAAATAAACATCAAAAGATAATGTCAAGCTCAATGAACATGGAAGACTATTGATCAAATACTAAGGCAGCACTAAAAAGAGGGTGTGGGTAATATATCAACCGCAAAAGGCAGTGCTCAGTCAGAATGAACACATGAGAAAGCACCTCAATGCATTCATGTAAGTAAAAGTTAGAATTTCTTCTTCCATACCTGGTGGTAATACATACCGAAAGATACAGGGCTATTGTACGAAAACAATCCCCATACAAATTCAAGTAGTTCAAATGTAGAGTTGCTCCATTCATACATTATTTTTTTTGCTCAGTTACTCCATTCATACTTGATCTCATAAAAAACAACTATAGAGGTGAAGGAGAGTGTTCTATTGCAATGGACACATGAGAAAGCCCCCAAATACCTTCATTTAGGTAACAGATAAAATTACTTCTTTCATACTTGATCTCAAACCATACGGACAAAAAAAAAGACCAAAACATACACATTTTGGTTAACACATGTCTAGATATCATAAACAAATATAATGCGTCACAACCTGGTATTCTGCTTGGCATTCCCATCAAAATTCCATAAGAGAGTCAACTTATTCATTGTATTGCACTTGGTAACAAAATCAAAAGCACATTAAACCATACAAACAAACAGGATCCAAAAATTTCAGTTTCAAACTCTGCTAACTCCACAAAATGCATGAAACGAGTCATTAAAGACAATTGCAACTCAAACCAGTGCCAAAAACAGAGAATCAACATTGGACAAAAGGTACTTACCCAAAAAAAACATTCGACAAAAGGTAAATTTGTGACGGGCAGTAGGAAAAAGAATTAACTTACTTTGGTGCAAGGTAGTATGGGACTGGCTCCCTAGCAAATGTTGGATGAGGAATTCCAGGCAAATTACAACTTATACTGATATATGCTGGCTTGCTTTCCTTTAAAGCAGTTGAAATTGCAGTATCAATCAGCTCATGGGCATCATCCAAGTTGTTTACCACTGCCTGTCACATTGTAATCAGCACCACATCCAATCAATAACTTGAACCAATGGAACTACTAAACCCGGAGTATGATTCTCCAGTATACCAATGCAATGGAGTGGTCCATGATATTGTGGACTGTGGTGTCATTGTCTCAATAGTGTACACTCCACATGATTTTTGCACAGGAAAGGCTACTGCATATAATGAAAATTTAACAATTCAAATTGCTCTCCTGTAATACTAGTCCAAAGAAACTTGTCCATTGCCACCGGCTTCGTTTAGACCATTATTTTTGCTTGCTATTTAAGGTGGTAACAGGGCAATGGATCACATGGGTGTCACAAAGAAGATCTTGATATGGTAATACCCGCCTCTTCCCCTCACCAGAGAACAGAAATAGACTCTCATAATACTCTCTACAAAATATCCGATAATCAACAATACTGTAAGAAACCTACAAATGCACGTCCAAAATGAAATGGTCATCAGAGAGTAAATATCAAATTGAAGAAGACAGATCCTCTCCAGTTTGCCCATTTGTGGGTTCTTTCAGGATCCATTTCAATTATTGTAGTCGCTCATATTTTAGATTGGATACGATTAATTTGCTTAAGAAACATATTTCTCTTGAAAATAAATTCCGTCACACTGGGTAAAACGCATTTAAAATCCATAGAGACCATGTATTGATCCATATCTGGCATGGTTAATACTAATAATAAACTCCCAAAAACAAACTGCTCGTATCATTTAAGTGGACCGGGACCCACAAATGGAGAAAACCAGGTGCTTCAATCCACTTTCAGGGCTTGGATGGAGACGGAGATGGAGATGCTGCTTGTAATTAATTTGTGGACTATAAATATAATCCCGTCGGAACTTAACAAAAAAAAAAATGATTTCCTGTTTATAAGCAATTCAATAAGACAACCCAAATTTGGTTCATTGCAACTCGAGTGGGTCCAAAATGGCCATGACTTTGAAGTGTTCTCCTTCAGCCAAAACAATTTTAAAATGCAAAAACTTAAGCTAGTAGCGTGTGGAAGACTTGTCAATATATATCAATCTACCAGTTGCTCAGGTCCTATCAATTCGTTTGTGATATAAGTACATAATTATGCAATAATAATGATCTCCTAAGGACTACCTTAGCCAAATAAAATGCAGACTTCCCATTTCCCGATTGAATTTTGATGATCCGAACCGTTCAATGTGTTTAAAACGCATTTTTAAGGGAACATGCAAGGAATCACCAAAAACAAATGACCGGGAAGGGCTTCATCCAAGCACTTTTTCATAAAACTTTATCTACGGCCTGTGAAAACCTGCTCGGATGAAGCCCTTCCCGGTCATTTTTTTTGGTGATTCCTTGCTCGGATGAAGCCCTTCCCGGTCATTTTTTTTGGTGATTCCTCGCAAGTACCCTTAAAAATGCGTTTTAAACACATTGAACGGTTCGGATCATCAAAATTCGATCGAAAAATGGTAGGTCCGCATTTTATTTGGCTAAGGTAGTGAGATCATTATTGCATAATTATGGATTTACAAGTTCCTCGGATACCATCAATTCCTTGGCGGTTAGCTAACTAGTTAATTTCAGGCCCATAATTACTTGGGTTGCATGCAAGCTGGCCGGACACTTGGTTAGAAGAAAAAGGTCTCCCACTCTTACACTCTCTCACACTCATGAAACAATAATTACTCAGTAATAAGAGGTGCTCTAGATCACCAACCACACCACTGCACATCAAAATATTCAATGCTCTCGGAGCACGGCCTTGTGGTGCTCCGATAGGGCCGGCCTAAGGTATTTGGGTGCCCAGTCATAATGTGGTGTCTTATGTATGTTTACAATTAAACAAGAATAGTGGAATAATTTGCCTATACAATTATTTTTAGTAAATATTGAACAGTAAACATTTTCGTTCTAGCGGCATAGAATTCTCCTTTGTTTGTCTTTGACACGTACATGTTTAATACATGGTTCCAAATTCCTACATTGGAATATTTATGTTTTTTGACAAATAAACACTGAATACACTAAAAAAGAAAGTACTCTAACAAAATTCGAACTCAGTCAAAAAGTAGAATATATACATCCACCTTATCATTGGACCAAGTAAGAATATCTATATATGCTGCGAAAAAACTACTAATATTTATAACTATTCCAAATTGTTGCACCTTTGATTGGCCCAAAATCCGAGGCCGCGGCTTTGCCCGACGGCCCGGCCAGTGCTCCAAGACACTCTACCAGCGCATATCCTTGTGGGTGGGGCAAGCCTATAAATTACTACATAGGAAAAAAAATTAAATATTTTTTTTTATACAATAATGGAGGTTTTTTTTATTTTTCGTGCAGTAGGGACCGGCCCTACTAGCACCTGGCTCAATCCCTGTCTACGATTAAGTGTATAAATCTCACATAAATGTAGGAAGAACCATGTGGCCCGGCTCCGGGTCTATGAACCACACAAACTAGGCATCTGTGTGTAGATATTAACGCAGGGGGATATATCGACTGACCTGGGTACAAGTGACAGCCTGAAAGCACCGGAGCTCCTGGCTAAAATCCGGCAACCCAATCGTGTGATGTAGAATCCGGCTCGTGCCATAATCATTCGAGTTGGGCCCACCAACAATACAGATCACCGGCAAATTCTCACTGTACGCGCCAGCGATCGCGTTGATAACACTCAACCCACCAACCGTAAAAGTGACCACGCACGCCCCGACGCCCTTGGCACGCGCGTAGCCGTCGGCGGCGTATCCGGCGTTGAGCTCGTTGCAGCAGCCGACGAGGTTGAGCTCGGGCTCGGCGATCAGGTGGTCCAGTAGAGTCAAGTTGAAGTCACCAGGGACGGAGAAGACGTCCCTCACGCCGATCTGGACGAGCCGCCGAGCAAGGTGCCGGCCTAGAGTCCCGATCGACGAGCCGACGGAGTTTGTGGCTGGAGCCATGGCGCAGATTTGGTCCAGTTTGGGTTGAGGAGTGGGTTCTAGAAATGGGGGATTCGGTTTCGTTTTTTTGTTCATTGGGAAAGAGGGAGAGACCGAGTTGGGTAGTTCTGGGAAAGAAGTCATATGCAAATGTTCAATGTACGACCGAGTGAGTGAGTGCGCGAGCGAGTGGGATTTTTGTCCTTTTGGAGGTCATTTTGGGGTGTTGACTATATATAGACTGTGATGGAGAGAGAGAGAGAGAGGTGGTTTCGAACACTGGGGGCCGTGGTGGGAATGGGAAAAGAAAATGCAACTGGTTTTTTTGGTGGAGTAGATGGTTTTCGTATGTCTTGGTTTTGTGACTACAACTGTAAATGTCTTTTTATTTTTTTCTCCCTCCATCCATTTTTAAATGTGTTAGTACTTCGTAACTTTAATTTATTTTTCTCACATTAATTTTTATCATTTTTATATCTACTTTCAACTACTTAGCTTATCAATATAATAATACCCAATAACTTTTAAAAAAGGAATCTACTTTTAAGGATAAAATAAGATATATATCCACTAACTTTTCAAATTACACATTTATTAAGGGGCAACCCAAAATGGAAAGCTGAACACTAAGAAAGGGACGGAGGGAATAGTTTTTTGTACTGATCGGAATTCGGAACTACTAAGAAAAATCAGAAAGTCTAGGTACCCAAAAAGGGTATCCCAAAATTGACCCAGATTGTGTAAATCAATGGCTCAGATTTACTCTGGGCCATTGATTTTCAAGTTCTTGATATATTTACTGTGTATGTAGCAGCGACGAAAAATAGCTTCCTAATAGTAAAATAGCATAAAGTTACTAGAAAGTTACTTCGACTAAAAATGCTTTTTGGGTTTTTTATTCTAATTTTTTATGCTTTAGTTAGTTTTGCATTAGACTTTTGTAGATTATTAGTTTGTCTACACAAAAGAAATTGAAAAAATAAAAAAATATATTTTTACCTGAAATTTTTAAAAAATATCAAATTTTTAACACTTTTACTTGGAATAAAAAGTAATTAAAATTGGTTACTTTTGTTTCGATAAAGGTATTTTTCCATATAAAGACCAAACACAGAATACAAACATGCAAGAAGCTACACACTATAGTTGGTCATGCAAGACCAAATAAAAATAGCAAAACACAAAAGGCCTTATCAGACCATTCCCAACCAAAACAAAAAACAAAACAGCAAAGCTAGCTCAAGAATAAGAGGTAGCCTCAAGCATCTCATGAGGCACATTCCATAATTTGCAAGTGTCCCTGCTGTCTTGGCTAGGCTTCACGTTCCTCCATGACAACATTGAGTCTCTAATAGCATTGCAAATCTTTGAGATAAGAGAGCAAGAGTCCAAAAACCTTTGCTGGAAAATTCTTCCATTTCTTTCAGCCCAAATATAGTACAGAGCTGCAGCCAAGGAAAGTTGGAGAACAGATTTTATGAAATTATTCCCCTTCGAATGCATAATAAACCATAGAACTACATCATCCCACAATATAGGGCCCCGAGCCACCTGATTTTCCCCCCAAACTGCTAGCCACACTGCTCTAGAATAGGAACAATCAAAAAACAAGTGACTATGAGATTCAGTGCTACCACTACCACACAGAACACAAGATGCATCAGAGACGACACCCTATTTTAGCAATCTATCCCTGGTGCTCAATTTTTGCTGCATTGCCAACCAAAGAATAATGGCCCACCGTGGAACATATTTACTAAACCACACTACTTTGCACCACTCTTGAGCAACTGAGGTACGCCTTATAGCATTCCAAGCAGCCTTCATAGTAAAATTACCAGTAGAGGAAGGAGTCCATTTCACAGAATTTTCACTAGCCACATCAGGAAGAAAACCTGCTGGAGTATTTCCTTGAATCTCCTGACAAACCCTACTCCTTTTCCTTGGCCACTTCCAAAAACCATTGTGAATGAGAGAGGATACTTTAGCATTTAGGGACTGACCAATGTTAGAGCAAACGCTCTCTCCCAACCCTTTATGTAGAGGACCCAAAGGGTGCTAATTATCTAACCAAGCAAACGTAGAAACACCATTTCCCACTTTGTACCGAATGAGAGGCTGACATAAGCTTCTAAGTTGAAATTTTTTCCTAATTGTCCATGAAGAATCAGAGGGCAAAGCCATGTACCACATGTTTTGGCCCTAATGATATATGTGCACCCATTTGACCCAAAGAGAGTCAGCTTTTTTGCTTAAAGCCCAGAGATGTTTGACCATAGCCGCAACATTACACTCCTTGAGCTTCCTAAACCCCAGCCCACCTTCATCTTTAGAGGCACATACCATACTCCACTTCACTTTTGCACATTTATGATTTAGATCACATCCAGACCAAAGAAAAGCTATCAGTTTACTTTCGATCCCTTTAAGCACCTTTTGACGAAGAACAAAAATCTGGCTCCAATACATTTGGATACTACTCAAAACTGTCAAAATAAGCTGAACCCTGCCCCATAGGATAAACTTTTATTTGTCTAGCTCTGGATTCTACCCAAGATTTTATCTTATAAGACCTCACAATCACTTGCCTTGAGTCTAGTATAAATTAAGGGGACGCCAAGATACTTGACTGGAAGGGTACCCACTGGAATAGGAAGAGTGTTTCTAAGAGATTGAGCTTCCTCATCATTAATGCCAGAGAAAAAAAATAGAACTTTTCTCCATATTTGGTCTGAGTCCTAAAAAGTGGTAAAATCCTCAAAAATATCCCTGATAATAGGCAATAGCAAAAGTAGACTGATTTGCTCCACAAATGATAAAAATGTCATCAGCAAAAGCCAACTGAGTCAATTTGATTTTAAACGGTGCTACTAGTATCAAAAGAGATTAGGTTTTAAAACATTGTGAAAAATCATAATTTTTTTACTTTTTCATATAAATTCAATAATTCAAAAAAACTTGACACAAAATTAAAAAGAAACTAATTTTGGGGCTCCATTTTTTAATGCAGGCACTCAAAAATTTAATGAAGTTACAAAACTACCATTTTCAAAATATAAAAATGACTGAATGCACTCCACCCAAAATTATCTCCTCATTTACTTGAAGCACTCCTAACGGAAAAGTTAACCAAAACCACTCTCCGTTAACTGCACACCAGCACATCCCGATCGTCTATCTTAGGAATCAATGGTCCGGATTTTAAAATGAATTCTTACCGGCCAAAGTTAATTTTGCCTGGTAAGAATTCATTTCAAATCCGGAATATCAAAAAATGCTTTTGGACGGTCAGGATGTGTTGGTGTGCATATGGTGTATAGTAGTGTACACGTAGCATTTTTAAAATACAAATAGGTCGGTTATATGTAAAGAAACCCAATTCATTTACACGAAAGATATGATTTGCATGTCACATGTAAGGACATCGCAGATTGTACATGCAACAAAGAAATATAAAATCAAAAGATGGTCATCCATCTTCTAATCTAAATTGCTTTAGCAGATTGGGATGGTCAATTTTTCAAACCCCATACACCACCATAATATAGGGATCCGAAAGTATAATATATTCACTACATACAGATACAAAGGAAGAGAGATGGATGAAGAAAAATATTAGGGGCCAGAAAACTACAAATGATGCACGTCGGTTTGCACTGGGAGCCGTCGCAACTTGGTTGTGCAAGGGTTTGGGTGGACTATTTTTTTTTTCTTCTTCTGTTAACAGACTGACAGAGGAGAGAAGTAAAAAAAATTTGGAATGCCTGGAGTACAATTGAAACTTGCAAAATGATAGTTTTGAAAAATCACTGTAGCCTGGAGCCCCTCCATCATTTTTTGGAGTGCTAGTATCAATTTCCATTAAAAAACGCAAAAAGAATTGAAGTAAGACAAAAATCAGAAAGCCAAGTGAACAAAAATACCAAAAAGTCAAAAGTCATTGACTTATTTGGAAACCTTGACTTATTTGGAAACCTACCCCTTAATGGTTCGGAACCATTGGTTCCCTTGGTACTCCCTCCGTCCCAATTTGTTTGTTCACTACGAAACTACGTGCAATTTTCAAACTAAAAAATAATGTACTTGCAAAAATAATTTTCTAATCAATGTGGATCTTGTTTGATAGATTTCATTGAAAACTTTAATACGGTGCAAAAAAAAATCAAAAATTATTTTGATAAATACATTAATTTTTAGTTTGAAAATTGCACGTAGTTTCGTAGTGAGCAAACAAATTGGGACAGAGGGAATAGATTTTAAGCACTTGGGCGGTCTGCTGAAGGCGCTCACGGCAGACACTGCCGTGCATTGAAACGGTGCAGTTTCAAGGCAAAAATGGGGACCCTCCTTGCACCCGTTGGATCTTGTTTGGGAAGAAATGAAAATCGATAACCCAATAACCCACTCTCTCTCTCTCACGCACACATGACACGCGCGCATCCCTGGTTTCACCTTGCAAATAGTTTTTGTTTCAGCTACTCATCCCTGGTTTCACGTCCTTCGAAACAAAACCCTTTAGTATTTATTTCAATTTTCTATGTTTGGGATTTCACAGAAATTGACTAACAGGTTTAATGGGGGAGGTTTGAAAGGATCGCCGGATGAATTTTATTGTTAAAATGATTGGTTTTTTTTTTTGGGTATATTGTTTATATGGCTCCGATAATTTGTGTGGAACTTGAGATGTGACTCACATAATGCAGTGTACATTATATACACCAAATTGTATACCCATAGTTATTTTATGGTGGAACTCATCCATAGGTACATCATTCGGTGTACACCAAACACACACCACATTGTGTGAGACCCTAAAATAGATATTACACAAATAATGAGAGTAGTTCAATTTGTTTAAAATATATTTTAAGGGCTCAAATTATTTGTGTATGATTCCGAGATGGGTTTCATACAAAGTGGTGAACACGTAATCTACACGGAATGGTGTATGGTTTATTTGTTTTTTTTACTATATTTTGGTTAAAAAAATTAAGTGGTTTATTTTGTTGTCCTTATTTAAAAAAATTCCCCTTTATTAGTTTTGCGTCGATTTTTTGTGGTTTATTAGTTCGTCTTGTCGAGAGGAATCTAAAAAATATAAAATTATTACCAAACTTAAATTTTGGTCAATAAAGACAAAAATATCCATTGAGCCATAAAAATTTGAATTATTTTTGTCTTTAGTGAACTTTTAAAAAAAATTAATGATACTTTTATACTTTTAAACTCCTATCCTCCAGACGAATCAATAACTAATAACAAATCGACGCAAAACTAACCAATATACAAAATTCTTATGAATAAAGCAAAAAAAAAAAGATCAATTTTGATTCATTTACCAAAACAACGCGCCTCACTGCAGACCCCCAAATCCTAAGAGCATGCATTTCAGTCCGACTGATTTTGACACCACCACATTAGCCTCGCTGGCTATCATTAAAATATCATTCCTAGTCTATTCTTTCTCTTTTTGGTTTGAAAAGTCAATTCAATGTAAAAGCAGAGCTACTGGAAGATAGACGAGGAACCGCTAAGAGCAAGCCCAATAGGTGATTCAAATCCCTCCCTATTACTATTTTAAGGAGTCAAACTCCAAAATCAAGCCCCAGCAGACTATCTAAACCCCTCCCTAAAATAGTCTGATGAACAGTAACTCCCTAAATACCATCTGTTTTGGGAGTCACTATTCACTCCTTACCCATTTTTTAATCCTTTTTCCTTTTCTTTCTCTCTCATCTTTCTCCTCTTTATGTGTTTATATTATTTAATTTGTATAGTGAGGGTAATAGAGAGGATCGTTGGAGTGTTGAAAAAGATGTAAGTAAATAAAACACTGTTCACCAATCTTTTTAGGGAGGATTTGTGTCATCATTGTTGGGGATGTCCTAAGGTGGTAGCCTTGGTTGGTTAAAGTGAATGAGATAAGATTTTCTTCTCTTCTCGTGCATTGACCTCTCAGGTTCAAATCCTTCTCACACCATTGTTGGGAATTGTGGGAATTTGTGTAGAGGACCTTTGACCGACTAGTCGTCTAGATGGTCAGGATCGGCCCTGACTTTTTAAGGATATTAAGATAGGCGTAAAATATCTCCATGGTTACTCTTGTTTGTGCATTCATTTGATTCCTTTGCATCGGCACCTGTATCTTCCTTTAAATTTTGTTGTTCTTCATTCCCCATATCTACTATCCATTCTTCATTCTCTAAATGTTCAACCACACTAAAACTCTCCTTTTGTTTCTTACAGTGTATGTAAAGGGGTTTGTGGACACCCGACGGGCGGCCGCCCACGCGATAGCGTTTCCGATTCCGATTTGAAAAGTTATTTTGGAGTCGCCACCAGGGTTTAAGGAATGAACCCGAGAAACCAAAAAGAGTGACTCGTTATGCCCAATGGTTTTGAAAATGATTTAACCAGTCGTGCGAAAACCTTTTTATTTCCGGGCTCGGGGGTTTGGTTACGAGAGGGGAAGGGTTTTAATGCACTCCCCTCGCCTGGTCCGTGAACCGGTCTCTACTAGATAATTTGTGGGACATAAAATGTGTAGAATTTGGCTTTGAACACATAAACGAGATAAAAAGCATGTACACAAGATAAACACAATGTATGATACAACGGTGTATGTACGATTACAATGACATGATGTATGATGATGATATAAACATGATTATTGATGAACATAATGAAATGAAGACAGAAAATATAGTTAGAATGAACAATGAGAGCAATGAAATATGCAACAGCTGCCAACCAATCTGTTAACAGAACAGACGTTGGGCGCCCAAGGTGACCTTGGGCGCTCAGGGTCTCCAAAACTCAACAGCTTAACTCTTGTTTTCTGGTTTCAAGAATGCTTTAATTTGATCACAAATATCTTCAAAACTGATTTTCAACTCATAAATCCATAACAGGATATGAACAAGGCCTTCAAAAGTGATTATCAAACAAAAACATGGACTTTTGAACATTTGAGCTTTAAGGAAAATCCATAAATGAGATTAAGCTTGAGTTGAGAGAAAAGAAGAACTGATAACAGATTAATGAGCAGCTGAGATGAACACATATATACTTGAAATAGTAACAATGGTGACAGAATGAATGAAATATGCACACTGCACAGAAATGACCTTGGGCGCCCAAGGTGAGGTTGGGCGCCCAGGGTCATCCCTGGTTCTCACTTATCTTTCATTTTTTTACTCATGTATCCATAACCTCTTCACCAAATATCTTCTGAAAAATGATTTTTGTCAATAAACATAGGCTAAGAGGCAGGGTTCATGAATAATAAACAAACTTTATTGACTTTATTCCTTGAATTATGCATGAAAAATAAAAGGAAATGTGAGATGAGAGCTTGAGAGGAATAAGATAAACATAATATAGACAGTAAACAACACACACCCTTCTGGAATGAGATGAAACAGCATGATAATAATAATAAAAGAACAAAATGAATAAAACAGTAATGATAACTTATGGAGACTGATTCTTGATGTTCGTGTGAAGTGTACAGTATATGATGCGATAATACAAACAATAATCACAATAAAAATGGAAAGTACAACTTCAAGACATTATTTTGAAAGAAAACCAAACTACCAGAAACTAATATGCATATTTTGGGCACTGTAAAAGCAGATTTTGGAAGATCATAAAACTAGAGAGTTGTAGCTCTTCCAATTATCTACGTTTTGATATATAACTCGTCGAAATCGGAGTTCGGTGTAAAAAGTTATGCCCAAAATACCAAACTGGTTTTCTGGTGCAGATTTGAGTGCTCAAGGCCACCTTGGGCGCCCAGGGTGACCTTGGGCGCCCAAGCCCTGTAAAACTGGAAATTTCAAAAATGTTTTTCTTGATTTTTATGACCTTGTAGGCTCACAACAAGTACAAAGAACTTGTGTGAACCTACTGGTCTTCCTCAGAGGGACCAAAACTTGGATGGATTGCTTGATTTTCTACCTTTTGGACTTGATCAAGGCTTGAACTTGATGTTTTTGTTGGTTTGAAGCTTGGGGTGGATTAGTAGACCAAGGACAGTTGGTTTATGGTGTTTTCAAGAAGACTTTGGACTGATTTTGGTTGAAGGGTGATAATCAAAGCTTATAGATGGATTTTTGGTGTGATTTAGGTGGGTTTTTGGTAAGGTGGAAGAGGATGGACGAATTGTTTGCTGGTAATGAGAGGGAAGAGGTGAGAGAGGCAGTATATACTGGTGGTGGGGTGAGAATGGCTAAGAGAGAAATGAGAGAGTGAGGGAGGGGGTATATATAGAGAGAGAATGGGAGGGAAATGGGTTTGATTTTGAATTGGCCTTGGGGTGTTATTAGGGAAGGGGTTTAAGGGTAATTGTATGGGTTTTGAACGTATTTGGGGCGGAACATACGCTCCTCTTGCAGTAGCATCTCATCATTGCACCCACTGCCTGTAACTGACTGGTGTGCACCTTGGGCGCCCAAGGTGAGGTTGGGCGCCCAAGGTGGGGTTGGGCGCCAGGGTGTGTTCTGTAGAATTTTGACCAAACTTCGCGGGGCTACCCCGGGTGCTACCGAACTCCAATTTAGGCGTGGTTTGAAGCATTGGAAAGGTGGTTGAGTCTACTTTCTAACCCAAGTGGTCTCAATGCCAAATCATTTGTACATCCAAGTGTGTGACCATTTTACCCTCAAGAGGTCGGGAAAACGGGTCGTTTTAGTGAAACGCGCGCATCTCCCTCATTTCAAAACGGATTGGGACGTATTATATATCGATAAAGAGGGTTTTGAATGTACTAAAAGATGGTGTAGGCTTGGGTTATTTTGAGGAGGCTTTTGGTGGATGTTTGAAGGGTTTGTCAAGTTCAAGCCTTGTTCCAGTCCTCAAGGTAAACATTATTGGTCCTTTCATCATTGGGAATGCTTGCGTGTATCTCAGGTGCAAAATCGGGGTGTCTACAGGGTTTTTTTTTTTTTGCTCAGTGTGTACGTAATGGGTTGGCATGGCCAAAATTTAATCTTTCAAAATGAAAAAAAGGGCCCGAATGATTCATAAACTACAATTATGCCACCGAAAGTTTTGGGCCTACTTTCATTGGTAATATTAATTGGGCCTTCAGATTTAAATTAAGGTGGGTTGTGGGCTGTTTTTGGTATATGTATACATAACACTACTACATATTTGAGGTTCTAAAAATTAGCTATTTTTGTAGACCTAAAGCTCAGGCACCTTGGGCTTTAGCCAAGCGCCGGTGTTGTAGGTGGTATTGAAAGTCTGTCCTATTTGGACAATAGTTATGGCTCAACCGTGTCACGCCCTCAATTTTATAAATAAATATAAGAACATAATCCACAGGGAAGTCAATAATTTCATGGTCAAAGTCAAAGTCTCCCATTACAACCAACATGTTTAAGGTCAACAAATCACAATTGTCTACGGGTACTTGCACCCCCAAATAGAGTTAAACAAATCTCAAGTGTTATTACATAACCAATAGTCAAAAGATGAATCAAAATAGAGTTACAAAATCATCTCATCAAAATCATAAGTCCAAAGATGACAAAATAACTCCGCTTTTGAGCTTTCAAAAAGATGCATGCATACATTTCAAGCATTCCATGTCATGTTCCTCCATGCTGGGTACCTGAAATTATAAGGGTGAGCTCACTAGCCCAGTAGGAAAACATCTATCTATCCTACTTGGAAATGCGATGCACATGAGGTAAGGACAAGAAGACGTAGGCCGACACAAGGTTAGAGCATTTGCAAATAACACAAAAGAGATAAACAAGCTTGAAAGTTCTTATAGTGATTCAATATTCACACTACCGTACTCAACTCGTACCCGATACGTACCCAACACGACGCATGTGTCCAAAGTGCTCATTTTTCATATTACATGTCCATCATTATCATTCCATCATCACATTCCTCGCGACATGCCCGGAGGGCGGACCGAGTATCCTTCCGGGCATACCATATAGGCTCTGTGTCCACTTTCTTCTTGGTCAAGGTACATTCCTCGCGAAACGTCCATGAGACGAACCGAGTATCCTTTCGGGCTACCATTTAGGCCTCGTATCCAATGTTGCAAGTCACATTTCCATTTGTTAAGCTTTCATGTTAACCTCGTGTCAAACGTGATACATGTCTCGAATCGTCCATACATACGCATCTCATAAACCCGACCCGACAATTGACCAATCAATGCACCAACCGTATATGCCTAACTTCCGTTAATCTTATCAACGCAATAGCACACTCAACAACGAGAATTTCTCACGGCTAATAAGTATCTAAGTGTTACCAAATCAAGAAATCACATCATGTGAGTGGAAAACACGTTTGGAGGCCAAACAAGTGTGAAGGAATAGACTAAAACTCAAAACAGGGATTGTCCAACAATCTGCCAAAATCGCCCGGGCGGAAATTCCAGACAGCACAGTCAAAAACTGCTCAAAATGTGATTTTTGGGGATTTTGCTCTAAAACTCCGATTTCAATGATTCCAAATCCAAATATCAATAGAATGAAGTGTAGGGGAAAGATTCAACAACTAATTTAAGTGGGGAAACATTAATCAACATGAATCAAGGTTTTTCCCCAATCAAAGTTACACAAAAATGGGTTGTCAAGTGGTTTGATACAACCTAGCAAGAATGTCATCAAATTGAGCTACAAGGGAGTGATGTATCAACTAATTTACAGGGAAATCATATGGAAGCAAAACATTAACATGTGTTAATCTAAAAATGACTAGAAATGTGATTTTTAAGGGGATTTTGTATGAACAAGAGAGATGGGGGAACAATACACACACACACACACATCATATTTATAAGTAGAATTGATAGAAATTCCCCGACCTCAAGCAAGGATCTTGGAAACAAGTGTGGGGAAGCAAACCCTAGCTTCAAATCACCAAAACCACCAAGTCTTGAGCTTTCCAAAGCAAACCCAAGAAGAAATCAAGCTCCTATGCTCCAATGTTGAAGGATTTGTGAGAGGGTTGAGTTGGATTGAGAGATTTTGGAAGAATTTGGAGGAGAGATGAAGAAAATGGAAGAACAAGAGTGGGGGGAGGGGGCCGGCCTCTCTTGTGGGGGTTGTGCTCTCTCTCTCTCTCTCTCTCCTCTCATACACCACACATATACACACACTTCACTTTAATTAAAAAAAATTACACCCTAGGTCCAAATTTGACTTGTGTATATAATATGTGACCACAATACTTATTTTCATAAACACAATACTTATTTTCATAAACCAAACTTAAGTAAAGACTATAATTTTTCTTTAGTTTAATTTATTTATGAAAATAAGGAAGTACCCCTCATTTGGAAACAATGACATTTCCAAAATTTTAAAATTTTAATCACATCAAAATCTCATCGCCTCACTTTTAGTAAAAACTGAAAAGCGGCACATTTTTCTCCGAAGAAAATGGGTGAAAGACGACTTTGATTTACTAAAAAATAACTTCCGATTATACCGTTGTAATTTAAAAAATCCAAGGAGCAATTACCGGGACTTTTTATCGGCCAAATCGAAACTTCTCCAAAAAGTAATTTTTTTTTACATGGTCCCTTACAAACCGGACATTCCATAGCGGGTCAGGAACCCCAATGGTCACGCTCATAGGGGGATTGTTACGCTGGTTTTCTCTTCTCACCCTTTTTCTGTTTAAAAAAAAAACAAGAAGCCGGATTATCCTAAAGTGAGACCTTTTATCAAGCACATCATTGGTGATGAATGTTCCACTTATTTTTGGCATGATAACTGGCACCCCAACTGGGCCTCTTCTTGACTACTTTGGCCATCACTTTCAATCTGTTTCTGGTATCCCTATGGCAGCTAAAGTTTCTTGCATTATCTATAATGATGTATGGACTTGAACTTTTCTTTCTCTATCTTGCCCTAATTTCCTGCCCCATCCTGGCGTTTCTGACTCAGTTATTTGGGCTACCTCTCCTACATCCAAGTATTAGGCGTCTCATTGATGAACGGTCAAAAGTGTATGTTTATTCCATTAATTTTGGGTAGTATTGCACTTTTATTATATTAGTTCTCCTAATTTATGCTTGATTTTTAGTAACTGATTAATTTTATCTTTGCAGAAAAATATGGGGATTTAAGACGATTTAAAGAGCTTTGGAGTTACTATAAAACGAGCCCAAGGACAATTGGATAAAGATGGGAGAAAAGTGTCAAAGAAGAAGACCAACACATGTTTTCTGCATTGAAAAGAAGGGTTCAACCCAATATATGATGGCCCAGCACTTGATTCCACACATTAGAGCCATATTTGGACTTCTCTAGCACCTTAAAGTTGGGCCCATTATTAAAT